>VZRX01018766.1:0-28845 GCA_013398075.1 Notiomystis cincta
GTGGTTTGTGGCCCTTTTTTATTATGGTTAAAAACAGATAAATTTTCTGAACTCCTCATTACCTCGCCACTGATGGGGATGTTCCATCCCTCAGCCTCCCACTCGGCCTCATCACCTTCCCGCGCTGATGAGCAGGGAGGGAGGGAACGGGGGCTGAGTGGTTTGTGGCCCTTTTTAGGCAGGGTTCAAAACCAGAGAAACCCTCTGATCTCCTCCTTACCGCGCCACTGATGAGATCTTCCACTCCTCACTCTCCCATTCGGCCTCATCACCTTCCCAGCTGATGATTAATTCCCGATTGGAATGAATTCTATCCACTAAAAGTAACACAATACTGGAAATCACAGAGGGCTCTGAGTGGAAAAGCACCCACAAACATCATCGAGTTCATCTCTCAAGTGGCCCATGCAGGGATCGAACCCACGACCTTGGCAGCGTCAGCACCATGCTCTGGCCAGTTACTAAAGAATAATTTACTTATTTATTAGTTCTGTCCTCCTGTGCTATGTGGGCTTAGCCATCTCTACTTATGTATCCAAAGTCTGTATTTATACAGAGGTACTTTCACAGATGATGCATATACCCATATATAGATATATTTCTCCATATATAGATAGATATCTTCATATATAGAAATCCATATACATACTTATACATCCATATCTCTAATTTAAACACTACATATAAGCACTTATTGCTTCCTTTCATGAGACATAAAAGCACCATTAAATCCTTTATTTAAATTCCTCATGGACAAGCAGTGCTTTCAGTCCTTACAGAAAGTCACAAGAAATGTCATTTGCTCTTTTTTTCCCTCAGTTTCCACTGCTGTATTTTCATATCCAAGCAGTTCAGTGGTGCTGAGCCACCAGTTTTTAGTAAAACCGGCACCACCTCGGAATCTTTGGTTCCCTTGCAGGGATTTTTGTTGATGCTGTGAATTCCATGGGCCAAACCTCTCTCTTCACTGCTGCTCTGCTGGGGCTGGGTAAAATCGTGGATGTGCTGCTGGAATATGGCTCAGATGCCAATCAGTTAAGTATCAATTTTTTTTTTTTAATGAAAATTAATCTCTGAGTGGGTTTAGCCAACGTAAAACACAATATTTACTGGGCATAAATGAAGAAATGCTTAAGATGCACGTTGGTATTTCAGCCAAAGCTCCTCAGAGGTAAACAGAGAAATAATTTCCCTTTTCCAATGGTTCCCTCTGTTATTTGGGAGCACATAAACACTGCTTTTCCCCCTGCTGAGTGCAGGAGGGGTGGGCTGAACGTTTTCTTGCTGTTCCCCAGTCGCTGCTACGATGGGAGCACCCCAGTCCATGCAGCTGCTTTCTCAGGGAACCAGTGGATCCTCAGCAAGTTACTGGATGAAGGAGGAGATCTCAGGGTCCACGACAAAGAGGGCAAAACTCCCCAGTGCTGGGCTTTGTCAGCCAGGAAGGAAAGCAGTGTCCAGGTATTTGTGTGGAAGGCTGATTCTTGAGTGCAATGTTGATTTAAAACCCCTCTTTCCTGTTATTACAATGCTCCTCTCAGAAAGAAATCTGAAATTGCAATTTTCTGTCGATGAAGTTTTCAGATGTCACCTGTTTGAAATCAGCTTTTCTTCCATTTTCCTGTAATTGATTTCCTTCAAGGTTTTTTTCTGTGAGTGCATTTCTCAGAATGCCTATTCTGATATTGTAATTTTTCCAATAGTCCTGATTGATTAATTTGAAATTGTTTTTCTTCTTCTGAAGCTGTATTTTTTTATTGTTTTTTCCTTCCTCCTCCTGCCTAGATGCTGGAATTTATCCAGCAGTGCACACTGCACATGCAAGCTGCCATTTGGAATTTCCCCTCTGATCTGCTCAGGAAAGTTGGCTCCTCAAAGGCTTTGATCTGCAGCCCCTCGAGGTTTGGTGGCCTTGTCCAAGGGTAACAAGAGATTCTACTTCCATTTTCTGTCCTTTTTTTAAAATTAGCAAGTTCTTGTATCTTTTTGACAATAGGAGATTAAATCCAGTGGGATGAATTTTACTTCTGTTATGTCTAAATAGAAACTTGAGAGTCATAAACATCTGTATATTAAGAGAATCTTTATTAACTAAACTCTTGAAATCAGCATTGAAAGCACTGGATTTTAGTAGCACTAAAGTGGTAACATGAAACAATTTGGGTTTTGACTTTTTAAGGTCACTGCAGATCTTTTTTTGGGGGGTGTTCCCAGCTGTTTCAGGAGTTTTTGTGTCGAATACATATTGGGAAAAATACAGACTTGTGAGCAAAAAAGCAGTGCAGGATGCCTGTGTCTATGATATATATATATATATATATTTGTTGGTTATCTTGCTTTAAGTAAATAAATATCATTAAAATGCATCTAAAAAGTTTTAATGAACTGCACAGTAATTTGGATTTGTGACATCCACATTATGTGTGTGGGACCAGTCAAATGCATGGTTCTGGCAGAAATTCTGCTTTTTTTCCCCTCTCTCTCTCTGTATTTGTATTTTACTCCAAGCCTTGGAGTAAGTGAGTTACTCCTATTGCTTTTGTTTTTAATATTTAGAAATACTGAGAGTCCTCTGGGTAAATTACTGAAAGGACAACCCAGTGTGGCCAAGAACATTTACAGCTTTGGTTTTGGGAAGGTAAGATGCTGTGAGTAGTGATTTTCTAACGATATTAGAGCAGGTTTTTTCCTGTTCCTTGCAGTAATTATCCCACCAGTGCTATTTTTAACTGAAAAGTTGGGGAAAAAACCACAAAGAGCACAAATATTCAGGCTTTTGGTGGTTAACAGGCCCTGGTTGGGTTTGGAACAGCAGAAATTCCTGTTAAATCTCACCTGTGGGAGTTCCTAAGGGCTGGTTCTGCTTCCCCTGTTCCAACTCCCCTGGGAAATGCAGGTTTGGGCACTGATTTTTCAGCTTTCACAGTGATCTTTGAGCTGGTGCTCCCCTTGCAGTGGTGGCACTCAGGTTGCTCAGGAGCTGGCAGGATTTTGGGAGCTGCTGCCTTTCCCTTTGGTGATGCCCTGTTTCAGTTCTATCTCGCAGGCAGTGGCCACCTGGGCTACCTGGCCTCTCTGCCAATTATTGGGGACAAAGATGTGGTTCAGGCTGATGATGAACCAGCATTTTCTTACCACGTTGGGCCCTACATGAGCATGACCAAGTAAGTGGAATCTGAGGGGTTTTATCCCCTCTTTGTGTCTGTCACTATTACACAGCAAATTCTTGTACCAGTGCTTTCTTTGGGTAATTTTCCATGTGTATTCTGGATTTATTCCCTCTTTCTTGCTTGCATCTTGTTTTCTGCTGTTCATTGATTGATATCTGAGTCAGACTGATGTCTAAGAGGCCAAGAACAACCTACAGGCAATATTAACCCAATTATGGCTAATCACTGATGGCAGTGTTCCAATATTGATCCCCTTTGTGGAGGGGAACATGTCCAGACTTGCACAGATGGTGTTGTTCAGCATTTAATCCTTGTAAATGTTAGTCCAGGATATCCTCTGGAAATCCAGGTCTGCAGCCCACAGATCTGTGGTGAAAGTTTGCAAGGACAGGCTGAGCATTTATTTAAAATCTTGCAATTGTTGTAATTATTGCTAATAACTGTAATAATATGGTATTGTCTAATTAGTGTGTATCAAGTGAGTGGGTGTGTCTCAGAGGCAGCCAGAGAATTGACAGATTGGTGATTTAATCTCCCCAAAACTCTGATTTGGTGAAGGGAATTCCTTGTGGGAGGAGTGGGGTTTTGGGCAGTGAACCATCAGTCTTTAACAGGATGAGTTTATTGTCAGCTCAAAAGAGCAGGACCCTCAAATTAAAATTCCTGACAGTGGGAGGCAGCACCAGAGCACCACAAAATTCTTCGGGAACAACCACATAACTGGGAAAAACACAGCTGGAAGCATCTGGTGTGAATTCCTCTTCTCTTTGTAGCTTGATGTGGGGAGGCAGCAGAGTGACTGTGAAGGAGCTGAGCTTCCAGCCCCACCAGAGCAGCTGGAAGCTGCGCCTGGCTGATCTCCTCCTGGCAGAGCAGGAGCACAGCAGGTGGGGCAGGGGCTGGCCTTGGGGGTCTCCAGGGGTGGGAGGAATGGGGTTTACCTGGGGCTAACCTCAGGAGTCTTAGTCTGGGGGTGCACTTCTTCCCCAGGTAACAAATACGCTTTTCTTCCCACTCCTGATCTTTTAAAACTGAGCATTTCAGTGGAAAATACATTTACACTGAGATACATTCCAGTGAAACCCTGACATTCCTGTCATATTGATAAACACACTGAGCAGGCCAGGACTTTGCTTCTTTTCACCCCAGGTTTGCCTTGCAAATTTGGTTTTCCCTCTCCCTTTGCAGCAAACTCCGCCACCCTCACTTGCTGCAGTTGATGTCTGTTTGTCTGTCCAGTGACCTGGAGAAAACTCGTCTGGTCTATGAAAGGGTTCACTTTGGCTCTCTCTACAGCATCCTCCATGAAAGGGTAACTGCAGTGCCTGAATATTAAATAATAATTAATTAGAAGTTTATTGAGTACCCCTAACATACAATACGAGACAAAATCCTCAGTCTGTATCTGAGTTTCTGGTTCTTTTTCTTATTTTTAAAATCTGTGTTTTACTGTTAAAATTTGATATTTTTCTCTTTCTTTTTTTTTTCCTTAATCACCTTTTAAGGTGCTGCTATTTCATTTGACATTGAGAACAAGCAAATGGATTTCATCCTTTTCCTCCAATAAACTCCATGTTTTCTCTCCTTTCTGCCTTCTGCAGCAAAAAATAACCCTAACAAATAACAATAACTTTCTCTCACGTCGAGTTCAAAGGCCTGCAAGGCAAATTTGATGCTTTTGGGTGTTTTTTCCCAGCGTGCAGAATTCCCAGTGCTGCAGACAGAGACCATTCTGCACATTTTGCTCCAGATCATCGACGCTCTGCGTTTCCTGCACTCCCGGGGGTTTATCCACCGCTCCCTCTCCTCCTATGCCATCCAAATTGTGTCCTCTGGGGAGGCCAAGCTCTGCAACCTGGAGTACATGATAGAGAGGTAAAAAACCTCCTCAGGGTTGCTGTGAAATGAGGGGGGTTGAACATCCAACACCTCGTTGGACTGGTGGTAATTAAATGCCACCACGGAGGCAAAGAGGATTTCTTTTCATCTCAGTGAATTATTGCTGAAATTAATCCTCTAGATAATTGTAGAATAAATTTTTTGAAAGGCTTCCTGGTCAGAGCTAAAGGGTTGTTTGTAAAGCTCCTGTTGGGAAATGTTCAGCTTTTTTTTTTTAGTTCTTTTTCTCTCGTAAATTGGTTAAAGGAGGTGTTGATTTCCCCAGAAAGTCTTTGCCAAAAGACTTCTTGCACTTCTATTTGCAGAACATCTCAGGTATTTAATTTAAAAACTGTAGAACACTCAGATGTTTCATTCCTGAATATAAACCTTGCAGTTGAATGTGTTGTGTGTCCTAATTTACATTTTTTCCCCTTTTTGCAGCAAAGACAGTGGAGAGCACAGTGATCTGACCCGAATTCCTGTCCCAGTGCAGCTGTTCCGCTGGTGTTCCCCTGAAATAATCCTGGAGAAACCTGGCACAGCCAAATCAGATGTTTACAGCTTCTGTGCAGTGCTGCAGGAGGCCCTGACAGGTGAATCCACACCTTTGGGCTGTGATGGTTTAACTTTAAAAGGATGAACCAGTCAAAAAAAGCCCAAAAATTAATGACAACAACAAAGATTACTGGAAACTTTTGTAAAACGTGATCAAAAAATTTAAAATTGTGTGGCTAAAGGGTGAAATTAATGGTGGATATGGGAGAGATACAATGTTTTCCTGATGATTATTTTTCTTCTTCCTACCAGCACAGCAGAACATTCAGTTAAGTCTTTTCAGTGTTCAAAACAAGCTTGTGCAGCTTTCATGGTTTTGATCTCTGTGATGACTTAGAGATAAGTTATTGTTATTCTAATGTTATAATGTGTTGTTGCTGTTATTACAGATAATTTCTGTTTTGCATTCATTCTGACAGTGAAATGGGATAAACAATTATCCTAAAAATTAATCTCAGTGAAGAATGCAGAGCAGGGTTGTGTGCAGTGTCACTCTCCTCTAGATATTTCTGTCAGCTCCCTTTAAAGCATCCACTCTTGGAATAAGACAAAGGAGGAGATGCCACTGCTTTTTTTTTCCTTTTAAGTTGTAAATTAGGGAATGAAGAGGGAATAATGTGATTTTTTTATTATTTTTCTTTTTAAAATTTCCATTAACATTAATCTACAGCTGGTGACAGAAAACCTGTGGTTGTGTCTTGCAGAGAGCCCTCCCTGGAAAGGTGTGGAAGACTCAGCTGTTCATCAGCTCATCCTTTCAGGGGAGCAGCTGGAAGCAGATGTCAGGCTCCCCCTGCTCTACTATGATGTTGTCAAGTCAGGGCTGGAGCCCAAACAGAGGAACCGCTCCATGAAACTTCAGGATATTCAATATATCCTGAAAAATGACTTAAAGGTGGTTTCCAGCCTTGTCACCTTTGATGGATATGCTGTGTCCATTCAGATTCAAGTTGTTCTGCTTAAGTGTTCTGCTCATGGAGCTGAACCCTCTCAGGAGAACAGGCACAGACAAAGAAATGTCAAATACAGTTGTGTTTTATTCCATTTTTTTTTGTTGTTTTGCAGGATTTGGTCAAGTCTGAAAGTGGCCACGCTGGTGAAACGTCCAAACCACAGAGACCTGCAGTTTCTGCAGATGTGAACATCTGCTGGGCATCAGCTTTTAGCTTCCAGAAGAGAACAGTGGAATTCCAGGAAAAGGAGATGAGCAAGGCTGGTGAGTTTCTTGGAGCAAGATGTCACCGTGCCCTTCATGTGCTCCTCAGTCCACAAATCATTAAAATGGGAGCACTCACAGGTTTTATGGTGTAGGAAAATAGGAAGCAGTTGGCTCTGGATTTTAGCTACCACTGTTAACTGTTAAAGTAGACTCAAGGCTCTAAATGTGTTTTGTTCAGGCACAGTTTTCAGCAGAGGTGTCAAATGCTGCTCATGGAATTTCTGAATTTCTGAATTTCTAAAATTTACTCCTCAGTGTGCAAAAGCAGCAGTGGTTGTTGGACTTCTGGGGAAACGTTTTAATGCTTAAAATTGAATTTTTCCAGGTGGTTTCTCTGCCCCCCAAGACTCTGTTTTTGCCAGGGAGAACAGTGCTCTGGTGGTGCAGGAGGCATCAGCCAGTGCAGAGCCAGCTGCACAGGACAAAGGTCTCGACGTGTCCTCTGAACGGCAGACAGGAACCTCTCCCTCCAGTGAGAGTGATGTGGATGGGAGCCTGTGCAGCTTTGAAATGAATGAAATCTTGGCCAGTTATCCAGAGGGTCCCCAAGACTCCCTGGAAGGAGGCCCTGGATCAGGCCAGGCTCTAAAGGATGCAGAAAGGCAGCGAAAGGAAGATCAGAGCCAGTGGGAGGATGAGGAGCAAGGGGAATCCTCGGGGTCCAGCACAGGGTTCACTGCAGAGGAGGAGGAGGAGGAGGAGGAGGAGGAAGATGAGGAAAGGGTGAGAGAGGCCTCTGCCCTGTCTCAGGTGAGAGGAGATGCTGGCAGGGGGCTGAGCAGCTCTTCCCAAAGTGAGCAGCACATCAGCAAATGTGCCCTTAACCTCAAGATCATGCAGAGCATGCTGCAGCAGGCAGGAGATTCCCTGTGCAGGACAGAGGAGAAACTGGACAGGCTGAAGGCCATGGGAAGGCAAAAGAAGCTGCTCCAGGAAGTCAGGATGAATCTGCTTCCTGTGGAAAGGTCTCAAGGAAGGCACTGGAATGGGTCTGATGCTACTTCTCAGAATACCAATAATCCTTTTTCTGGAGTTGATAGGTTTTTACCCAAGGCTGTAGCTCCACCAGCCAGGGACTACATCCCACCAGCAATAAGGTGCCAGGCACCAGGCAGGGACAGCTTCCAGGCTGTTCCCAGGACAGCCAAGGAAATAGAGGCAATTCAGAATGAGAAGTGGAAGAGCAAAATTGCAACCAGCCCTCGTGACCCCGGCTGCAGCATGGGGAAAGGCCTGGATGATGAAGTGAGACTAAACCAGGAGGTAAAGTGTTGAGCAGGGGGCCTGTTTGTCCTTTCTATGTTCCTTAGCAGGCAGAGGGATGCAGGGATGGGTGGTGTCCAAGAGGAGGGATGAATCTGTCCTTTAAAATGTGCATTGTATACAGGAATGAAAGCAGCTCAGCACTGCAGTTGTATTATTTCCTCTTTCTCTCCAGTCCTCTCAGGAAAATACTGAGTGGCTCAGGGTGGGGTTAAAATCCAAATCCTGCACTGAAATAGAGATGGGACTCTCAGGGAAAAGGCCAGTGGACAAATGCTGCTGTTTGTGTTGAGGCCTAAGCTGTTATTGGAAAGGGTTTTTGGATCACTTTCATTCTTAAATACAAAGAGAGAGAAATTCTAGTACATATCTCCTGTGGGGATAATCTTGAGTCATTCAGGTCCACTCATCCCTCTGAAAACTGCACCTTTTGATTGCTTGCCTGCACCTGAAAGCTGCTATAAATCCAGGGCAGGGTTTTAGCCAGGCTGAGGCCTGGAGCTGTCATCCCTTCCCTTGAGCAGAGCAGCTAAAACATAACTGAGGGAATGAAGTTTGTGCTGTGCTGTTAGGCTGTGTCACAGACAGCTCAGCCAGTAATTAGCAGAATGCCCAGTGTGTGCTGAATCATGGCTCCTTGGACTCATTTCAGCATTCACTCCCACATGTGTCTGCAAGATGCCAAAAAAAGTTCAACCTGCAGTGTCAGAGAGGAGCTGATTCACATCCTGCAGCAAGAAGGGAAGAGGAGAAGTGGTGAGTTTCGTGGCAGAGTTAATTCTGACAGATTCAGAGAGAGACAGTGCCAGGAGGAGGCACATCAGGATCAAGGCTGGCATTAAATGTTTCTCAGGAAGGCAAAAGCCATCTGTACAGAGAGGAGCCTGCTGTGAGTCACTGTCAGCTGCAGAGCTGCTGTGACAGGGCACTTTGTGTTAAAGAGGGGTGTTAAAAATGATTTCATGCCTCTGGGATGGAGGTCAGTGGTCCAAAACTGTACCAGTGCCTAAGGACAGCAATCTGGGAAGAAAATAATAAAGCTGGTTCTCCTCTCTGGGCACAGCCTCCTTCAGTTCCCAGCAGAAACATTTTCAGTGCCATCTCTTTGTATTTCTAAGTGGAAAGCACATGTTGAAATAACCTGGCAGAACCTGTGCAGACTCATGTTGGAAAGAGGGGGACAGACACCTCCTCCAATGTTTGGGTCAAATCAGGAAAACTCTTGGCAGCTCTAAAATGAATCCATGACCCACTTGGATCAGAAAGTAAGGTCAGAACAGGAATATTCCAGGTGCTGACATGGTCAGGGAGTGACCTCTGGCTGGGAGTGGGGCTGGTGGTTGTTGTCCAAATCTGAAGCTGAGCCCTGAACCCCCCAAAACAAAACCCCCACATCATCCATGGTGTGTTTTTGGAGCTGCAGCCTCTGAAGGCAGCTGACAGCTCTGAGATGCAGAGTTGAATGTACAGCTTGTCTGGTTAATCTATAATAGACCTAAATAACTGTCTGTGCTTTCCAAGCTTCTGGCAGCTCAATCTGCTGGTTCTGCTGGGTTGTTAAAAGGCTGAGAGCACACGTGCTCTAATTAATGTTAAAACAACTTGGAGCCTCTTCCTGGCTGGGGAATACTTGACACAATATGCTCGTGCTCTAAAGGAGTTGGTGCATTTCATAATCGTTTATTGCAGGTGCCATTCAAAACCAAGGGCTGAATTCTGCAGCAAAAAAAGCAGTGACAGGAGGAGGGTGATGCAGTCAGGATGGAGGAGTGAGTAAATCATGTGAAATCAGTGTGAAATCAGCATTAATATCAGAAATGTTGCTGCACTGCAGTGCATTAAACCTTAGCACACGAGGGAAGGGCTCTGAGCCTTAATTGCTGAAGCTCTCTGGGGTTGTTCTTGGATGGAAACCAAGTGATTGGGATCCTGTGTCTTGCACATTCCATAAAATAATGGCAGGCACGTTGAGGTGGTTTGGTTTGTGGAGCTGAAGGAATTTGGACAATGTGGATTCAGGAAGGGCAGGGATGGCAGTGCCCAGTGGATGGCAGCACGGGCATGGATAATAGAGAATCAAACCAACAAACCCTGCTCCTGTAGAGGCTTGTCCTTATCCATTTATGCAGGTTGGAAGCTTTTCTTTCAAATGGAAGGAAGTGTTTAGCTCTTTTCATGACACAGGCTGTCACCATCCCACCTCTGACTTCAGCATTCCCAGTCCTGCAGGCACAAGGAACTGCTGGGAAGGTGGGGATGCTGTGGTGTGAATGGCAATTCCCTTCTCCTGTGCAGCTGAAGTGAAGCAGATGGCCAGGAGGGTGGCCTCAGGACGGCTGGGGCTCAGCTGTGCCTACCCTGCCAGCGAGTGCACGTCGGAGAGTGAAGCAGAAAGTGTGAAGGAAACCTCCCTGAAGAGGCAAAGGCAGCAGAGGTGTGGGTGGCAGCCAGGGGATGGTGCTGAGCCCTGGGACCTGGGCAGTGAGGACAGAACTGAGTCTGGGGACAGCGATCTGGAGCCTGCACTCAGCAGTTCTACAGGTGAGGCCGAGAAACAAACAAACAAAAAGCTCTTTTCTCTTTTTGTCTCCTTCCATTTCCAGTCAGATTTCAGCTTCTGTGATTTTTTTTTTCAAGAACTGTCAATCTTATCTTCCAGAGTTTTGCCCTCAGAGCAGGCCAGTCTCCTTGATGGGCATAAATAGAGATAAGATGAGTATTAGGTGTTAATAGGTAGAGGGAATGAGCTTGGAGACTTTCATCATCACTGATTATTGTTATCAGCATGAGAAACCCAAAGCTTTCAGACCCTTGAGTGTGCTTTCACACTTTATTTCTTCCAGTCTCAACCACACAGCTGCTTTTTTTGGAGCAGCTCAGTGGGTAAAGCTTTTGAAAAAGTTATGGACAAAGGAACAGGGAGAGGTTCCCCTGCTTAGATTAATTAACGAGGTGAGCACTTAAATGTCATTATTTCCCCGTGCTCCTGACAGACAATTAGTGTCACTGTCTGCTCTCATTGATATTCCAGCAGTGCCTCAGATCACTCACTTCACATCACTTTTATTTTGCTTAATAATTTTGTTCCATTCTGACATCCTAGGGAGGAGCTGCCAGTGCCCAGCACCAGATGAGCAAGCAGAGTCTGGAATAACCATTCCTAAGAGTTCAGTCCTTCCTCAGCAAGCTGAGAATCTCTCTAGAGTATGTACAGAAATCCAAGGAATTTAGTTCCAGCTGCTTATCCCTGGAAAAGTTTAGCCTGGTGTTGCACCCTGTGCTGATCTCAGTAAAAATTCCCCTCCTTCCTTCCCCTATTTTTTGTTGTTTTATTCTATAAACCACCAAGGTAATGCAGGGAGCAGGAGCTGGATTGAAACTCAGTGAGCAAATTAAAAAGGATTTCAGAATTTCAGTATTTTATTGGCTGAAATGTGTTTTTTACCAGTAGAGAGTGGGATGATCTCAGATGTTGATGTCTTTCACAGGGACATTCAAGGGAATTACATTGTTCCCTTAATTCACCTCCTGATGTGACTGAAGAATTCTTCAGTCCTGATTATTTCCTTCCTCCTGCTCTTGAGGGAAGTTCAGAACCAGAGGTAAAAATAACAAAAATAACATCATTTGGACATAAGTTACACAACATGTGGTTTAATTGTGCTCCTGTTTGATTTGAAGAGAGCTGTGGAAAATGGGAGATTTTTTTTTTTAAATTCTTTTCTTTTGAAATAATACCTGCAAATAAAGGTTGAGATAAGAGCAAGCAAATTAATCTTCATTAATTTCTGGAAGATGCAAAACTTTTCTATTTTACTGTTAAATCCAGTCTGGGTTGTTTGCTGATGAGCTCCTGAAAAGTTTCTCTCCCCACTCTCATTATTGGGAGCATCACCCTGGGAGGGTTGTCCTGCCCTTTGCAGCTGCTCTGGCAAAAATGGAATTAATTTCTTTTTTTCCCCTTTTTCAGACTTCAAACGCTGAGGGCAAAGCAGAAGATGCTTGTGAAGGATTTTTACAGAAATTACCTGGAGAGGCAGGATCAGGAATTGAGGCTGCAGGTAAATGTCCTTTTTCTTGAAGCACTTCTGGGGAAGGGATGCAGAATTTTTACACTGATATTTTTGCCAGCAGCCCTCCTGTCACAAGGCTGGACCTTCATTCTTCAGGTTCAATTGGTCTCTTATTCCTCATTATTCTGGGGAGAGTTCAGCTCACTCAGGATTTTGATGTGGGCATTGCAGTGCCTGAAATAATTTCAGATGCAGTGTTTATGTACTGGCTGTGTTTCAGTTAAAAAGCCAAAACAAAACTTGTTTGAAACCTTTTTATTTTTACCCTGGGGCTAAGTTTAATCTCTTTATGCAACTTGCTGTGGTGCTGGAAACTGAATTAGAGTTGTATTTACACATTAATATTCTCATTGCTGGGAGGATTTTGGGCTTAAAAACAGTGAGAGCTGACAGAGTTCGTGTGCAGAATAATGGAAGAATCATTGTTTCCTTCCTCTCTTGTCTCTTTTAGCTCAAATTTGTAAATGTTGTGATATTCCCCAGTGCTTCAGTGCCTGTCTGGCAGCTGTGCCATGTTTATGAAAATGTATCTTTAAAACACATTTGTCTCTCGATAGCAACAAAGGTCACAAGAACTCAAAACAAAAATAAAAAAAAAAATTAATAAAGTTGCAATTTCCTGTTCAATGAGTTGTGCTGTTTTCTTTTGTACTTGCAAAAGCCAATAACAGGGGAACATTTGTTATTTGTATTCAGGAGGAAAAATACTATTCTGCAGCACAACAGCACAGAGCTGTGGCAGTGACAAGCTGGGAGTGAATCAGCTGAGCCCAGTGCCTGCAGCCAGGTAAACTCATTTCCATTGTTCCTCCAGGCATAAATTAGCTTCTAAAGGGTGCTCTCCTCATTAATTCTGCCTGTATATCTAATATTCAAATGAGATGCCAGTGGTGGTTTTTAATGATTATCTACATAACTCAGCTCCTTGCCAAGGAAATCCTAAAAGGGCTTTTCACAGCTCTCAAGGGGTTTTTGTCTTTTGCAGAGTTTGGTTGGTTTTTTTTTTGGTTTTTTTTTGTCTTAATGAGGGAGCTAAACCAGGAAAAAAAAAGCCACGTTGCTATCACAATTCCTTTTCCACTGATAAACCACTGAAACAGAGCAAAGATAATTCAAATTAAGGCTTCAGTCATCTGCTTTCATTTTGTTGTGCTTTGGTTGTGGAGCTCCAGTGCCATGAAAATCCTGCCTTTTCCCTTCCCATGGGATCTGCCCAGTGCAGGAATGTTCCCTGGATCCTGCCTGAGGGTAACATCAGCCCCTGCTTGGAGCTTTGGCAGAGTCCTCTGAAAAACAGGAGGGGGTTTTTTTGGTAAATTTTATATTTTACCAGCATGGAGAGAAGTTGGCTGTGAGTGCCAGGGCTGGGCTCCCTCCTCCCCACACAGGAGCTGAGTTCCCTGGGCCAAAGGGAGGCAGCAGCAGTGGGAATCACTTGGCTTTAGGAGGAAAAAGAATGGTTTTGGTTGCTCCCTTCACTGAGGAGCTTCTGGCAGCAGCACAGAGGGGACTTTGCTCTCTGAGCATCTCCCTGGTCCTCTTTGACCTTGGGTGGGCTGGTCACAGTCTGGGACAGATCAGAGCTGATGGAGCAGTGCTGTGGTGTTTGTTCCTAGGTTTTGATTTGGTTTCTTTAGTGTCAGTTTTGTTCTGAAGCTGCCAATGTCAGTAAGAAGTTGTAACAAATCCATAATCTGTTTAAACCCACATTTTTCTCCTACCACTCTCCACGTTCTCAGGTTTGAAGCAGAAAGTGTTTATGAGCTGCAGCCTACCTCAGAGAGAAGGTAGAGCTTAAACTTCCTGAGGGAAAGGAACCCAAATACTTCCATTTCCAACATTTTTTGAGGGTGAATTTGACCTTTCCTCCCTCGTTTCAGTGTGGATGCAGCTCGAGAAGCGACGCTGTGGGAGCCACAGGAAGAATGCCAAGAAAAAGATGTGTAAGAGCCACATTTTATGGCAAAACTTCAGCAAATTGGTCATTAACTACAAAATTTTGTGTTGGTGCAAGACAGGGAGATGAGACAGACCAAGAGAAAGCTCCCCAGAGTATTGAGAGGGTATTTTCCTGTGAAAAGTCATGAGATTGGTGTAAAAGAGTTGTCCTTAGTTTGAAATATTTTCATATTCATCAGTAATTAACTTGGTGTTAATTTGGGTGTGCT
Source organism: Notiomystis cincta (assembly GCA_013398075.1). NCBI lineage: Eukaryota > Metazoa > Chordata > Aves > Passeriformes > Notiomystidae > Notiomystis > Notiomystis cincta. The sequence continues at coordinate 14,330 of VZRX01018766.1, forward strand.
TCTTCCCAATGAAGTGTGAGGATTCCTCATTTCTTCTCTCCATATGGCACAGGGGAAATAAAATCTCTTTAAAGAGCAAATCCTTCATGTGGAGCCAAATAAATTTTATTACAGGAATAGTCCTGTGATTTTCAGAGGGGAAAAAAAATTTAGCAGAATATGTTTGTGACTCAACTAATAAAGTTAATTTATTTTCACAGCTAATGGAGATTTGCATAAAATTATTGGTTACAGGAGGTGTCTGTTCTTTTCATGGCCTTTGAGGACGATGTAATCCAGGGTATATCTCCCCAAAATGTTGCTTTGATTAATTTGGATTTCATTTTGGTCACTTGGGTGTGTGTCAGTGCCTGTGCAGATCTTCAGCAGTCTCAGTTTATCAGACTGATTCTTTTAAATGCTCCCAAGACCTACATCTAGGTTTAATTAATGGCCCATTAATTTTTATTAACCCACAAGGTTTTCCCTTTTGGGGAATTTTTTTTCTACCTTTTGGTTCACATTTGTAGTTCTTGCCCTTTCTGGAGGCAGCTTCCTGAGCTGGTTTTATAGAAAGATTATTTAAGAAGTCCTGGAAAGGAAGGGGAAGCAAATAATTAACCTTTTCTGCCTCTGCAGCATTGCTGAAGGTGATTTTGGGCCTTCCAAGATTCCTGTGGGAAGTTCCAAAGGGAACATCCCCCTCCATTCCCCTGAACTAGATAAGACTGCAAGGAATTAAAATTTCAAGACCCTGAAAATAGCAGGATGTGGTGATTGCCAGGTGCGGGAAGTGGCTGTTCTGACTGTCAGAACATCTCTCACTACTTCAGGTCCCTGGCAGATATTCAGGATTTGTCCAGCATCCCCTGGGAGCAGAACTTCCAGAGGGGGGTGGAGTGTAAAACACCTCGGCTGAGCCACGCTCCCACCAGTGTCAGCACCCCCCTGGGCTCAGGTAATGCAGGGAGGGGCAAAAAGAGGATTCACAGGGAATTCTTTCTCCTCTCTGGGCCAGCCAGACCTTTCTGCCAGGATTTTTTTGGGTAAAAACCAGCGAGGTGAATCGTGGCAGCTCCACCCAGGAATTGCACTGAGTAACCACAGGAAATGCTGCTGTTCCTGTGGTCTGGAATCCAAAAACCTGGAATTCAAGGAGAATTTACAGGGAGGCAGCTGAAAAAGGCCCTGCCTGAAAGGTCTCTGCAGGATATTTCCTTGGCAGCCTTCATAAATCAGAAATTGTTTAAATCAGTGAAGTTTAACTGATACATATGGATTTTTAGCAGTTTAAAGGCAATTTAATGAGCACTCAATATGGTTTGAGTGTTGATAATAGGTTAAGTAATATGATAAATGTTTGTTGAACTGGAGTGCATAAGAGCAATGAATTAACATTTGCTTTGTGCTTCATTAATTTGATGTAACACAGTGGCTGGAATTTCTCAGTTGGCAAAGTTTTGCAAAAATAAGTCTGAGGTGGAACTCCTGAGTTATCAATTTGGTCTGTCCTGGTAGAGTTTCTTTAGAGTTTCTTGTGCTGGTGCCTGTTTCCCTTTAAACTTTTTTTCTGTTAAAATGTGATAAAGATACAAAAATTCCAAAAATAATTCTTTCTTTTATTTTTTTTTAAATTCTAGAGGAAAAAATCCCATTAGGCTTTGAGAAATACAAACACTGCCCTGAATTCCCTTCAGATTCTTCCTTTTGTGGCTCTCAAGAGACCTCCTCCACAGTGTTCAAGACTTTCACCACAGCCTGTGAAGGGGAGAGGAGCTTGGAAATTCCACTGGTGGCTCCAAGAGTTTGCCCACTTGGACTGAAAGAGCCTGTAAGTCAGAAAATAACTTAAGCCATGAGTTTCCTTAAATATTCTTTTAATTTTCCTTAAAAAAAAGATATTTTTGAAAATACTTTTCCTAAAAATAAATGCAAGTGGAGGAAAGCTGGTAGGTCTTTGTGAGCATTTTTGGAATCGTGGCTCTGTTGATGAAGTGCCAAAATTCCCAACTGGTTTCAAGGCAGTGTTGCCACTGATTACACAAAGATTTGGGTTCCTCTTGCTTGTGGATGTTCCCTCTCTCCACATGGCCTTTCCCTGCCCTCCATCCCTCCTCTGCCTCTAAGGAATTGCCATTTCCCAGCCTTTGGAATCTTGAGACCCCGAAGTGATAAAAACCTGTGAAAAACTTGTGTCAAGGAGCCCTTTGATCAGGGCTTTGTCCTTTTTCTGTGCCCAATCTCAGCAGTTTCCTTCCATCAAACCCCTCCCTTTGGGGTTTCCAAGTCCCTGCAGTGATTTTTTGGCCCTGAAGCTGTTCCCCAGCCCCACAGCGTTGTCTCCATTGTCTTTGCAGACAGTTTTCTATAAAATCATTGCCTTTTCACCTTCCTGATTACTTCCACTGCTGGGGTTGTGCTTTAAGGATGAAGTCAGAGTTTGCTCAGGCAGGACAGCAGTGAGTGCTCCTTGTGTGGCTGTGGCTCTGTCAGGGCTGCTCTGTGCCAGAACATTTGGAATTCATTAAATTCATTAATTCATTTACAGGGCAGAGCTGCCCTGAGTGGCTCTGCTGATGGTATCACTTCTTGTCCAACATCTTATTCTGGAATTAAGTGCATATTTCTATTTTGAGAGCAGTGGGGGTTTGCCTCTGGTCACAAATTCTTAATTTGGGGGGGCTCTTCTGATGCACAGATGTGCCTGGCTTTAATAAATGGGAACTGAAGAAATCTTGGAACTGTCCTATCAGAGAATTCCCATCCAGTTCTGCCCATTCAGGATGTTGAAATACAGATTATGTAGCTGATGGTGTTTTACAGCTGAAATAGGAGTGCACAGAAGCCTAAGCAAAACTTTTGCCACATCAGTCCTACTCTATTTTCACATTCTGAACTGGTTGAAAAGCTTAGTTTAAAATTTAATGGTCAGCTCAGGCTTTAATTTAAGGCTCTAGCTCATTTTGGATTTAGGATGTTGAAGGGGAGGATTGAAGATCAGCAGTTTTTCAATTTCCATTTCAGTTTCCAATGTTTTCTTCTGGTTGATCTCACACAGGTTGGGTTGCCACCAGTTGCTTCATCCCTGAGAAACACCAGGCAGGCACCTGGTAAGTCTTTTATCCCAGCCCCAGCCAAAATAAATTGATCAATAACCAGAGAAACAGATTTGAAAGGAAATTTTGCAGTCTATTAATTATTTTTCCTTTTTTTTTCCCCTTCTGCTTTTGCTCCTGGACATCTCTTTTTAGAGGGATAAATAGCTTTGCACTCAGCCATGTGTTGCTGGTGCTAATTAGGTTATGGATTTTGTGTTTGCACCTGCAGACTGAGAACTCTGACCTCTAAATCAACTTCTGTTTGAAGTGTAAATATTCCTGGCCTCGACTTTCTGCTGGAGCACTGAGAGCTGGATGTGCAAGTCTGGCTCAAAATGATTTTTTCCATAATGGAATTATTTAAGGCTGTTTGATAAAATGTGAATGAGCCAGGCTCGTGGAGGGTGTTAAATGAAATATGTAAGCAAGATGCTATCAGAGTGTAAGCCTATGTCACAGTTATTAAGAATTAATCACTGCTAATTAACTAGAATTCTTTTTTTCTCTGTCTCAGCACTCTCAGAGGCATCTCCCCCCTCCACTGATGAGCTGCCTCCACCAGCCCAAGAGCTGCTGGATGAAATTGGTAAGAGGCACTTCACCCCAAACGGTGGGAGCCTTTCCAGCTGTGCTCAATCAGGATCTCTCCCAAACCATTCACTGCCAAAATGCACAGAGAGCTTCCAAATTAGTTGCAGTCAATGCTGAGGAAGTTTGGGCATCAACAGCTTAAGTCCTTGAAGCCTCTGCATTTCATTGAGTGGTTCCTTGCTGCTGCTGCAGGTGGGGTTAAAGCAGAGAGGAGTTTGGTGTACACTGAATTTTTCAAAGGTGTCCTGGAGCAATTCTTGTTCCCCCCCAGGTGTCTGTGCAGAGCTCAGTGATTTACATTTCTTTTTGTATTCACACAACATCCCCACTCACAAAGGGTAAAAACTCTGCATGGTTTCCACTGGGAGGGTGCTGGAGAAGAGTTTGCTTTGCTTACCTGTCATTAAACTCTTCCTAAATTACCACCAGACATTGGGATAATTGAAATGTCCAGAAATGAGACACCCAGACACATGCTGAGCTTATTTCCTCATTCACCATAACAAGAACCTGTGGAGATTGGCATAATCAATGGTGCCATTCAGGATGGTCAGGGGCAGCTTGGAGGTTAATATTTAAAACAATTATAAANCAACTATAAATGTACAGGTTTTTCCTCTAGGGTTGGATGGATAAAATTCTATGGTAATTTAGTGTACAGTCAACCCAGATCAACATGGAAATAATGCTGTTTTTAACAGAACTCTTAAAGCAGCAAGATTCCATCACTCCAGACTTGGAAGGGATGGGATTGCAAGACTCTGGAGTGCAAATGAATGGTTAGTTGCTAATAGTCCCAATGTAGAGATTAAAAATAGAAAATTGCTGCAAAGTGACTCCGAGTCCTCATCACTTTGTGTTCAGCTGTAACAATAAACTGCAATTTTCAGCGTGGTCCCCCCACCAGTGTTTGCTGCCTCTCCCTGTGTGTTCCCTCCAAATCCACGGGGAGCTGCTGTGGGAGCAAGCAGGAGAGTGAATTCTGTGCTTCTGTTGTGGCCCTGTGGCTCGTGCTGTGTTCAAACACAGGTGACAACACCCACGGCAGGAGGGGTGGGGGCAGGTGGTGGCAAATCCATTGAAGTTCCCATTCTTGGGAGGGTGATTCAGTTCAGAAAGTGGCCACTACACCCTACCTGTTAATGTTCCTAATTCTCCAGCATGAAATAATGCCTCTGATTTCACAGACTAAGAAAACAGCTTCCACTGGGCTGATGAATATTGTATTTCCTGCTCTGTTCCAAAGACAGCAGAGTGGTGAGCCTTTGTGCTGCTGCAAATGCAAATGGTGCTAAGTGGGAATCATTTTTAGATGTACAACAAGTCGTGTCAGAGGAGCAGGAAACCTAAATGTTTATAGGCTGTGCTTTTTTTTTTTAATCTCCTCCAGTGAGTCACAAAGTGAGCAGCAGTAAAAAAAGACAGGGAGAAAAAAAAAAAAGGCAGAACATGAGTTAAGTCTGTAAAAAGCTAAATAGCACAGTCACTTGAGAATGGTGCTGGCACATGTTTGGTTATCCTGCAGCTTTGTTAAATCTTTTCCTGGGGGATGGCAGAGCTTTGGAGCTGCTTGTTTTTAGGTGGAGAGGACTGCAGCAGGCTGTTGCTGGCTGCTCAGTCACTGTGGTTTTCTGGTATTTGCATAAAGCACAGCTATTTCAGACTCCATTTCTTGTGCCTTCCTGCTTATCAGAGCCCAGCAGAAGGGGCTGGAATATTCCCTGTTAGTCTGAGCCTAACTTTAACCCCAGCACCATGAATTTCCAGCTCAGAGAGCTGCAGGAACAGCAATGGGATCACCATGGGATGCTCCAGTGCTCCTGGAGCTGCAGGGTCTTCAACTCTCCCACCCCTACCCCTGATTTCTGTGGGGAGCAGGATTTAGTGATAAGTCTTTGAGGGGAAATCACTGGATTTTGATAAATGGGCAAACAAAGCTCACAAGCTCAGGTTTCCCTTTGATTTCTCTCCCATATCTGGGATTGGAAGGGGAAAGATTAAAGATTCATTTCCACATGCATTTTTCATTTCAGTGGGAAACAAAATGTTGAGTCTTGTGAGTCTGGAAATGTGTTGGAGTGAAATATTTATCTGGGCCTTGCTGCTGGCCACCTCTGACTGCAGATAATGGGAATTTGTTTAACCAGAGTGATTGAGAAGTGGGCAACTGGAAAAGTCCCAGGTGCTGCAAAGAAAACAACATTTTAATGTGTTTTTTATCTTCCTTTGATGCAAAAATCCTGCTGTTTATGTGAATAGCTCCTGGTCAAGTTAAAATGGAAAACAGAGAGTCAGGAAAAGAATCTGAGAGCAATGAGAAGACAAATCAGAGTTTATGGACTAAGGAGTCATTTAATCTAGCAGAGGATACAGAAAGGTATGGAAAAGGAGGGGAAGGCACATTTGGCTTTGAGTTACAAAGATTCAGAGTTTTGTTTTCAGCCTATTTTAACAGGATGCAAAGCTCACAGAAAACTATACATACCCTGATAATTGTGACTGTTTTATGTGGAAATTTGCAGCATGAACCCTGCCACCATCACTTTGAAATCTTTTCTTGCAGGGCTCACTCTAGCCTTGATGATGTTTTGGAAAGAATGCTCCATGCAGTTCCTGGAGATGAGGAGATCCAAGAACAACCTCAGGGGGACACTCTTGGGTGAGCTGATGATTTAAATTTGTGTTTAAGGGTTTATTTTGTGTGGTGTGTGCAGATCTGTGCAGGACTTTTCAGAGTCCTTAGGGAGCAGAGTGTCAGGGAACTTGCCTGGAGACATCACTGTGAACTCTCCTACTCAGCTGAGAGGGAAAAGAATGTTTTGCTAATAAAATTTCCTGTAGGTGGAAAGCAAATACTTCAACAGGCTTGGAAGGCAGTGCTTGGTCTTCACAGAAATCAGAGATAATTTGACAGAATGGGGGAATTTTTTGAGATAGAGAAAATGTGCATTAAGAGAACAGAATCATGAAAGCTCTGTAAAGAGGAGTTTGTGGAAATGGTTCTGCTTTCAGTACATCAGGAAGTTTGAAGAACATGGCAGAAGTCATTTAAACATAATTTTAAGGAAAAGATTCCTATCCCAAATAACTTCTTTTCCTGTCAGAACTAAAGATCAGAGCCCAGTGACTGAATAACTCCACAGTGAATACTCCTAAGTCACCCCTAAATTCTGTCTCACTAAAGAACTCAAGACATTCTTGTGTTTGGCATCAGAATTTTCTGTTTCATCCTGTTTAAAAAAAAATAAATGAGGATGATCCACAAAACTCTGTCATTCAAGGGCTGCCAGCCTGCAGGATCCAGAAGATGCTGGAAGGAAGGATGGAGCAGAGGAGAGCAGAAGCAGAGCAGCAGGGAGCTGTGCAGAGACTTCAGCAGGTGCTCTTTGTCTGTAGAGCTGCACCCAGAGTTTGAGATGTCCCAAAATCTCTGGTTTCTTTTGGAAATAACTGATGGTAATTTTTAAATGTGGAAGTCTGGGAGGTGGCATCACTGTGCTTGGGGCAGCTGTGCCTCTGTTTTCTGCCAGACCTCCACGACTGAGCTGGGATTGGGCTTCAGGGATGGAAATCAGGGTTGGTTTCTGAGCTGTGTGGAGCACCAGGAGCTCCAGGGCTCATGAATGAATGGATGAATAAATGAAGTACAACCTGTACCACTTGGTTCCCTTGTTTTCTCTGGGGTGTTGTGTGGCTTTCATGTTCTGAGCTGAATTTCCCTGTTTTTTTTCAGATGAGCACCCCAAGGATCAGAAATCCCACCCCCAGCAGCACCTGGCTCGAGCTCCACCCTTCAGGTGAGGCTCCCTGTGAGTTAAACTGGAATTGTGGCAGAAATTTATGTGTTGCACGAGCTGCATTCCTGTTTTCCATGAAAAAGAACCAGTTTGAAATCCCATTTCCTTCATCTTGTAGTTTTATATAAGAAAAAACAACTGCATAACCTTTTTTTCCCCTTTTTTTTTTGTCCCCTGCAGGATAATTGTTTTGGATGAGAGCTCTCTCCATGATTAAAACACAGAGTGAATAAGTTCTGCACATCACCTGCTTGCTGCTGCTTGCACAGTGTTTAGTCTGTGAATTACAGCCCTTTTTGGCCACATAAACACCTGTAAAGCTCAGGGTTCCTTTAACAGCAGCAAGAACAGAACAACATGCTCTGTACTGGTTTGTACTGGTTTTATGCCATTTTTGGAAGCACAGCAGTGTCAATGTTGCAGAATTGAACTGTTTTTTTTACTGTCACATCCTTGTGAAACTGCTTTTTATTCTGCATGTGCACATTTTCATAAGCTGAAGAATTTCTTGCTCTGTTGCATTGTGCAGTTTTCAGATTAAAGACAAAATGATTGTAATTCTGTGGGCTGCTGGTGCTGCTCAGGCACTGAAATGTTTCCATGCTGGAATGTTACAGCCCATGTAGTGTCTGTTTTTCCTTGCTCATTAAATTTAACAAGGTAATTTCTTGTTTTCTCTTTACTTAGTGCTTTTGTGATCTAGTGTTGAACTGATTTGACTGATTAAAGGGATTAATTGCTGTGCAAAAAGCTAATGAGCAAAAGGCAGTGTTCTCCAGAGATTGCAAGTGCAGCAATATGTTCCCTGCCAGCATCAGACAAGAATGTGAAAAAAAAAAAAATGTGGTTGTTAGGAAGATACCTGATGTTTAATTCAACCACATTTTTGGTAGGCCTCATCCAAAAAAAAAAAAAACCAGAAAAAGAATCTCTGGATATAATTGAGTTTTGGAGTAGAATTTTGATGGGCACAACATATTGAACATTCCTTGTGATAAATCCTGTCCAGGTGCAGCAGGGAAGGTTGTCCTGGTCCCTGGGTGAAAGGCACAGGGATCTGAGCTGGTTTTGCACATCTGGGTCTGGCAAGTTTTGCATCTTTATCCCTCTTTCTGTAAGGAAATGCCCCAGTTCTGTACCTGTTCATTTGGTTGAACATTAATAAAAGTTTCCAAGGTTTTCATGCTGCCATGTGGTTCTTTTTCTGGTTTGGGAGGTTCTTTTTTTGGGGTTGTTCTGTGGGGTTTTTCACTTGTTTTTAACTTTGCTTCCCATCATCAGACCGGGATCCAACCAGAGCTGCTGCAGGGAGGATTCTGCAGAGGTGGGGGAGCTTTCTGAGGAAAAGATCAAGAGAAAATAAAAGTTTTTCATGTGTTTGTCACCGTGGCAGTGACAGAGGTGGAGCAGAAATGCCTCAGGATAACAGCAAGGCCTCACCCTGAGCTGTGACACAATCCTGCCCAAAAAAATGGTTTAATATCTTCTAACCTAGGCTTGGATTCTCTGTGTGGGACTTCTGTGCTCCAGGCAGGATTTTTATTCCTGATAGGAGCTGCTGGAACAAGGTTCTGCTCCCCAGAGCCCCTGGGGTTGTGTTACCTGCAGGGACAGAATTTGCAAAAGTTAAATTGCAAATTTTTATTGTGTGATCCTCGTCCTTGGTGGCTTGTGACTCATAAGTGAGGGTCATTCCCTCTCACTTTGGGCAGTGTTTTTGTTGGGTTTCAGGCTTGTTCAGTTAAATTAAAAGTGGGGCTGCAGCAGTGTGTGGAGAGCAGCACAGGAGTGTTCTCACATGCACAGAATTATCCATCAACATGTGAAATCTCCTCAGCTTCCTGCATTTCTTGTTCTATTTTATCTGTGGGACCAAATGGTGAGCAGGCTGTGAACAGTTTCCCTATCTTTTTTTAATCTTAATGTGCAGAATTTGAATTTCTGTTGGTGGAGGGCCTTTCAAGTACCCCATGGCCTGTCTGATCTCCTTATCATGGCCAGAACACAACAGAGATTTCAGCTGCTCAGCTGCTCCTGCTTTCCCAGATTCAAGTTTAACATGGACCTAAATCATCCTGATAAGGTAAAGCAAGGGCACAAAAGCTGTAATTAACAGGAACAATTAAACAAGGACCAGTGCAAGACAGCAGAGGAGATCAGAGGGGCCCATCTAATGCTGCTTTTCAGCCTCCCAGAGAATGAAAACCCAATTAATTAAATTAAAACAGTGATACTGAGCTGTTCCAATTCCTCTCTGAGCCCTGTGAGCTGAGCTGTTTTGCACAGCAGGAGAGAGGGAGGCTGAGACAGGGATGGGGATGGGAATTGGGATGGAAATTGGGATGGAAATTGGGATGGGGATGGGTGTCCTGTCCCCCCACACCAGGCCATGGAATCCTGAAATTATTGGGATTGGGAAGTACCACAAATATGATTTAGTTTGGATTGGAAAGTACCACAAATATGATTTTATTCCACCCCTCTGCTACTTTCCACTGGACCAGGTTGCTCCAACGAGTTTCATTCCTTGGTACTGGGCTGGTTTGGGGATTTTTGTTCTGTTCTTGGTTTGGAGCAGAGAATGGAGAGGGACAAACCCAAACCCCTCAGGTCTCCCAGATCTCATCTCCCTCCATGGCACTGCAAATTGCTGGGGTGCCTGGCTGTGGAACACCTCATTTTGAAAGCAATTCAAGGGCTCAGGATCAAAAATCTGTATGAATTCTTGAAGGCAGGCAGGCCTTTTTAGAGACAGGAATTGGGTGAAACCCAGTTTCAGCGACTTGCTGTCTTCAATATTGTCTTTAGAAGCCTTTCCTGGGCTCCTAAATGACAGAATCTGCCTCCAAAACCAGAAGTGTGATTGCATCTGAGGTAGGTAAACACTGTGACTTGAGATTTAAGATGAGGTGTGAAGCTACAGAGCCTTGTGGAGGTTTTTTTATCTTTTATTTTACCCTGACAAACTTTGGCATCTTTTGTTTGCTGTTAATGGGCAGTGGTGCCTCTGCTGTGCCTTGGGGCCTGCTACCACTTGTGTTTTCACCCTTGCTGGGAAATCAGTGGATTAAGACCTTTCCTTATTGCCTTAACTATATAAAAAAATTAACTTTGTTTGTTTGCACTGTTTTTTATTCTGGCTTTCTGCAATGTTTGTGGCACTTGCCACGAGGGATGTGCCAGCTCTGGTAGCAGGAGGGGATGTGTTTTCTGTCAAACCCTCTACCAGCCAATAAAACAGATGAACTGCTTAGCATTTATTAGTGTTTATTAACACAGTTGGCTCTTAAACATTGCTGCTGGATTTATGCCAGGTGTACAGCACCACCCTGACCTTCACAGCAGGACCAGGCAATGCAGGCAGGGCTTGGGCTGCCTGGGGATGGTGGCAGACCCTGTTCCACCTGACTGGGGGCCAAACAGCAACCTGGGGATGTTTTACACTGAGGAGAAATTGCTGTTATTTATTTTTTTATTTTGTTATTGAAAGGCTACACGGGGAGGGGCTGGGAGGGAGGGGTTTCCTTAGGAGAGTGAAATAATGAAAATCTGCACTTTCTCCCATGATGGGGTGGCTCCTCTCCTGCAAGAACACACTGCCATGCCTTTTTATTTTTGTTAGGGACCTCTCCATCCTCTGAGAGCCCCCTCTGTGCTGCCTGGGTGGCACAGGCAGGTCCTGGAGCTGGCAGCGATCTGGGAGCTGTCACACGAGGTGAGCTGGTGTCACCTTGTTCTTCAGCCCCTCTGCAGCGATGTGGGGACTGGGGGCAGCTGGAGAGGTTTTCCCCATGCCCCGGGGGTGGTGACCACAGCACAGCATTCCCAGCAGGCAGCTCTGGAACTGGGCAGGGGAGGAAGGGGCAGGTTATTCGTGGCAGCACAAATCCGGCGTCACCTCGAGACTCGGCAGCTTGGACACTGGTTATGTTTTGGGAAAGATCTCTGCCTATTCCCAGCCCAGCTCTTTGGGGTTTATGGACAATAAAAGTTTCATTCTGTTTGCTTTGTGCCTTCCACGAGCAGCTTGTGATCCAACATTAAGTTGCCTGACCCCATAAAACCACGGAAGCAGAAAATGAGCTCTCGTTCGGGCTCGCAGGCTGCTCCCTCCCTCTCCATTTTATTCCCCAAATTCCTGCTGCTTACACAGCAACCTCAGGATGGAGCCTGTGACCACTCCTCCAGACAGGATAGGTGGTTCCTCCAGGATTTTTGTTCTCCAGCAGCCCCAAAGAAGCCCTTTGGATCTTTCTCCCTCACCTGTTTATTCATGAAGACGTAGAGGATGGGGTTGTAAACCGTGGCCGTCTTGGAGAAGTAGGAGGGCAGGGATGCCAGGACTGGCTGGATCACCATGTCCTTGTTGGTGACCACCACCAGTGCAAAGGTGGTGTAGGGCAGCCAGCAGGTGAGGAAAGCCACCACCATGGCCACCACCATGCGTGTCACCTCCCGCTCCGCCTGCTGCGTCCTGTCCGACTCCGGCTGCAGCGCCGCAGCCTGCAGAGGGTTGGGAGAGAGGGAGGTGTCTGCCAGCACCTTGGAGCAGCACTTCCACCCCCTGGCAGCCCTGGTGGCAGTGCCAGGAGCTGCCAGCTCCTGTGGCAGTGCCAAACCCCTGCCCTGAGGCAGGATGGGGACGCCTTACCGCCCGCAGGGTCATCAGCAGGTTGGTGTAGGAGAAGAGGATCAGGCTGAGGGGCAGCACAAAGCAGGTGACAAACAAGGCCAGGATGTAGCTGCTGTTGTTGCTGCCCCCCGTGTACCAGTTGGGCCCACAGGAGGTTCTCAGGCCTGGAATAACAAGTTGGGAATGAGCCTGTCAGGGAAATGAATCCACAAACAGCAGAAGTTGATGTCCAAAAAGGAGACAGAGGAGTACTGTGACTTCATTCGAATAAAGGGAGAGCATTTTCCCTGGGATCTCTCAAATTTTTGGAGGATTCAGCCTCCCTTTTTTATGCCAATTTCCAGGCTGCATTTCCCACCTGAGAGGTACAGACTTCCCAAAACGCCTGATACAGACCCTCTTCTAATGTATAACCCACCCCTTTTCTTGCCTATTCCTTGTGTTAATCAGTTGAATTCCTGTGGAATCCTTCCCATTGTTTCTTTTATCTCCTAGGGCTGGTTTTATCTACCAGCAGCCCCACAGTTTGTTGGTAAAGTCCCTCATTCCCTTCAAGCCCAAAGCAGTTGGGCTTGGATAAAGGCTCAGGAATGGGTTCTAAAACAGCCATGCCACCCAGGCACCTCTCACTTCCCCCCCAGGGGCCTGGAGATCAGCCGGGGGGGATTTTGGCTGGCCAGGTGCCCTCTGTGATTGGTTGTGGAGCTGTGCCAAGCCCCTACAAGGGCAGGTTTGGGCTGGGTGTGTGCTGGGGGCTGCTCCTGGCTCCCATAAGAACAGGCTGCAGAGTGTCCTGTGGTGGGGAACTCCCAAAAAACAGCCTCCAGGAGAGGACTGGGCAAAGCAGGAGATATGAACAGCAGGTATTAACCCTTTCAACCCCAGCACAGACACTCCCCAGCTACCCCAGGCTTGAAAACAAGATGCAAGAAAACAATGCAGTGGGGTCTGCCACCTGCCCTGCCTTCAGGCACCCCCCCTACCTTCAGGCACGTAGCTGCTCCAGCCCAGGAGCGGTGGGGTCGTCCAGAGCAGGGACCAGCCCCAGGTGAAGGCGCAGCCGCTGGCAGCGTGCCGGTGCCGGAGCCGAAATTCCCCCAGGGGTCTGCAGACCACCAGGTACCTCTCGAAGGCCAGGATGGCCAAGGACCACAGCCCCACGATGCCTGGGGGGACAGGGAGGGGCTGTGTCTCAGGGACAGGTTCTGCTGCCTGTGCTGGCACGTGGCAGATGATGACTTAGTTCAAGTAAATGTTGTTTTAACGAGAAGTCGGATGTTTTTTCTCAACAGCAGGGAGAGCTGTGATATTTGGCCCTTAAAAGCTGTGATATTTGGCAGTGCTTCTCTCACTGTGGGGACAACTGTGATATTTGGCCCTCAGAAGTGAAGCTGGCAATGGGTGGCTGTGACGCCTCGTGGGTACAACAACAGAGTGTCCTCAAGGAGAGGTTTTGTGCAATTTCCTGTCCCTGGTGCACAGCCAGCACCCATGAAAAGCATTCCAAATGCATCCAAACCAGGATTCCCCATTGTCCCCACGTGGCATTTCCCTCTCTGTGAGGACCAGTGTGATGCCCTGGCACGGCCAACCACGTCCCCAACCCTTCCCTGCGCCGACAGAGAGCTGAAGGACACAAAGCATCACCTTCAGGTGCTGAAACCAACTTTACCAAACCCAAAGGCAGCAGCCAAAGCCCACGGTGGGCCTGGGGCTCGCTCCTTACCTGTCAGGGCCACCATGAAGCCCTCCAGCTGGCAGAACCGCCTGCCGAACACGAAGAAGCCGCTGACGTTGTTGGAGAGGCTGACGGAGCTGCCGCAGAGCGTCACCAGCAGGTTGGCCACGGCCAGGTTCACCAGGATGGAGTTGAGGGGCGAGCGCAGCCTCCGGTGCCGGACGGACACGAGGATGACCAGCCCGTTGAGCAGCGAGGCCGAGGCCACCACGAGGCCCATGAGCGTGGCCACGGCCACGTAGACGGCCCGTGGGGCCTGGTGGGGCCACTGGGGGCCGTCGAAAGGCCCCGGGGTGCTGTTGTTTGGGGGCTCCCTGGAGCTCTCCATGGAGCAGCAGCACCTGGGCTGGGTGAGCCTGCCCAGCGCAGCCCCTTTATAGAGCAGGAGGGGCTGATGTGCCCCAGAGCAGCTCAGCATTCAAATATCTTTAAGCTTTATTTTAATCTGTCCTCCCTCCCTCCCTCCCTCCTTCCTGCTTTTTATAATCAGCTCTTTATTCCCAAGGGGATAAAGAGTGACTTAAACAAAAATCTGATGACTGAACAGGGCATCATTTAATTGAGTAAATATATTTTTCCTTGTGCTTTCCAGCTGGATTTTCTTCTAAGCCCGGCCTCAGCACCTGGGGCTGGACATCATTCCCTGTGCCTTGGGTTTCCTGGGCTTCAAGGCTACTAAA
>VZRX01018767.1:0-10888 GCA_013398075.1 Notiomystis cincta
ATTCTTTTTTTATTTATTTATTATAGAAACTGAATTCTCCTACTTTTCTTTCAATTAAAAGAATTAAAAGGAAGGTTTTTTAGTCACAATATTGATTTCTTTTATTGCTCTAGAGACAACAACTTTTCAAAATAAATTATATGCACAACTAGAATTTAATCTTGTTCAAAAGAGGCAATGTGTTTTAAAATCTAAATCTTATTATTTTAACATGTTATAATTTGAAAGATCTCTATGACTACAAAGCACACTGGAGCAAAATCTTCTAGCAACATTTCCTGGAAGACAGCAAAACTATAGATGTATGCATGGAAGGAGGGAAAAAACCCTCACACCTTATGTTCCTTACATAAAAAGGAAAAAAAGAAGTTAAAGTAGGAAAATCAGAGAAGTAATATATATGATAGATATCAACATTTTTAGTACAATATATGTTTAATGTCTAATTAATGGTTCTAGCCTGCTCCAAGTGTCCCAGTGGCTAGGCCCCACAGCTAATGCGGCAGGGACACTGGGGAAAGGTGGAATACACTGCACAAAATCATGAGAACAGAAAAAAAAATAGTGAGAAGCAGTCATGTGAACATGAAGAAGAACCAGACATTCTGCTAGAAGGTATGTCAAATAATATGGATGCCAGAGAGCTGACAAGAAACAGCCAATTTGGCCTCACAGAGAGCAAATTGTGCGTGACTAATCTTACGATGGAGTGACTATATTGGTGGACAAGGAAAGAGCAATTTATATCATCTACCTGGACTTCTGTAAAGTACTTGTTAAATCCCCATACTGCATCCTTGTGGCTGTATTGGAGAGGTGTGGATTTGAAAGACAAGCCCTTTGATGGATAAGGGATTGGCTGGGTGGCCACATCCAAAGAGAGTTGCGGTCAATGGCTCTATGTCAAAATCAAAATCTGAAACAAGTGGTGTCCCTCAGGGGTCTGCCACTGTTAGGGCTGAATATTTTCATTAATTACATAGACAGTGGGATTGAGTGCAGCTGCAGCAGGTTTGGGGGTGACACAATTTGAGTCGTGCAGTTCATAGGTTTGAAGGAAGGGGTGTGAACCTGTGGGATCTTGAGCAGTTTAGGAAGTGGTTCAACGAGAACCTCAGGAATGGGATCAGCACTGGAACAGGGTGCCCAGAGAACTTGGGGATGCCCCAGTCCTGTAAGTGTTGAAGGCTGGGTTGGAGGGGCTTTCAGCAACCTGAGCTAGTGAAAGATGTCCACAGTATAGGGGTATTGGGATTTGATGGTCTTTAAGGTCCCTTTCAACTCAAACTGCAGCCTGCTAAGAGACTATGGTGGAGCAGATATCCACACTGCAGCCTTGGGACAGACCTCTGTGGAAATAGTGTGAGGAGAAGGGAGCATCAGAGATAAACTCTTATGAGTTACAACAATATGCCCTGCACTACTCCAAAGGGAGAGGTAGAGAATTTGGGAATAAGTGAATGAAGCTGAGGCTGGAAAAAACAGGAGAGGTGAGAGAAAATGTTTTGGAGTCTGGGGGTTGATTGTTTTTTTTACTATTTCTCATAATCATACTTTTTTCTTAACCGGCAATAAATCAATATTTTCCCCAAGCCAAGTCTGTTTTGCCTATGGCAGTAACTGGTAAGCAATCTCCTGTTTCTTTCTCAAGAGTAAAAAATATTTTTTTAAATTTTAAAAAGAGTTTTAAGTTCTTTTAAAGATATTTAAAATTTAAAAACTCTTATTTTAAAATTAAGTAGGGATTTGGTCCACTTGGATTATTTACTAGCAGACAGTCTCAGATGGAATATCCTGATAAAGCAACTTTAGTGCAAAAAACTTGCATTCAAAAGTTTTTGTAGAAGTTTTTCTGTCCTTAAATGTTTTTAATTCAAGTACATGACATGAAGTGTTCATAAGGGCTTTTCCTACAGCTGTTTTGTCTGTGGTTTTCTCAAAAACATTCAAGCCTCATCCTTGAAGTAGTGTGTAGAGTTCTCAAAAAAATTTAAATTTGCTTCAAGTAAAAACAAGAAAAAGCAAGTGATTAAGATGTTCGTAAGAGGTGTTGATACATGGTGAAGTTATACTAAAGATTGCAATTAAAGCATTTTATTAAACTTGTTCTCTGTTCAGTGCCTTTCAGCTTGTCAGGAGAAATCATTGCTACAGGTGTTTTCATTTTAAGAATCAAACAAAATGATGAGGGATTAGAGAAAGAAATCCTCGTGGGGATGTATATTTTAGTTACCATGTTGATGTTGCTGCTGTCTGCTGTGTGATGCTGCTGATATAAATTTGCTGGCTGTATATTTTTTTAGCAATTTATGGAAGTAATCACTACAAAAGACAGTCTTAAATATATTATACCTTCCCTTTGTCTTTTTAGAGTAACGTAAAATCCCTTCTGAACACTCCCCAGCAGAAATATATAATAAGTATTTCAATGATGGGACTATCTGAAAGTGTCCTTCACATGTGACATATTAGGGAATTAAGTATGGTATTAATAAATTTTACACTCTTTCTGTCCTGACAAGGATCATCAGTACTAACTAGTAAATGTAATATAACTCCTTCTCACACATTCTTAGATTTAGTGGGGTAGTGATGTCACAGTGGGCCATGACTGAATCACACTGTGTCGAGTAGCTCTGCACGGGTAGCCATGATCACTGATTTTACTGCAACTCCCAAAGAGACATCAAGTTCCCTTTATATTCAGAATCATACTGGCAATTACCAAAAACTCCAGCTCCTTCTCTGAAAGAAATAGGCTGACACAATCAAATTTTGTTTCTCAGTTTGTGGTCAAGGAAGTATGGCACAATTATTTGGATCCTGTGTTGTTTATTGAAACTGTCACTTTCTTTTAAAGTTCATCACATTTAGTTCTATGAAGACTCGGTTCCAGCCTTTGCAAAAGTGTTACTAAGCAAAATTTGGCTCTTGGCATGTTTTATACTCTGAATGTTGGTCAAGCTGTGGATTTCAAAAAAGGTAGCTTTGAAATTAATTAATGTGGACTTAATAATTAAAACAGCAGTATCAGCACCCAGTAATTTCTGCTACATTAGTCAGTTCACAGAGTTTATTTACTTTATCTGAATTAATTAATTCTCCTTTCAGCACAGTCATTTATTTTCAAGGTAACTGCTGTTCTGAACTATTCAGCCATCCAAGTGAAAAGAATTCAGTGTGGTATTAGGGAATTATATTGTGCCTCTCTTTTTATCTTAAGAGCCTCTAAGTGTATGTGGTGGTTGTAAAGGGGAAAGTATGACTGTTTTCCTAATAGAATGAAATTTCCTGTCGTTAGGAACAGTACATTGCATCTTGTATGACAGAAGCTGTTAAAACCAGTGCATTAAAAGGTTTGTTCGTTTTATTTAGAAAAATTAAAATTGCTAATCTCTGTATAAGTCCAGATTTATACATCCAGATCCTAAATTCCAGCAGATCTTCACTTTTTTTGTAACAGAATAGAATGTAAGCAGAATTCTTGGCCATCCTTCAGGTCCCAGTTCTGTAGGACAGCCAGCTTTGTGGCACTGAGCATGAACAATGACAAGACTTGAATTATTTGCACAGCAAACTCCCACCATTACAAATGTTACAAAAATGACCAATAAGCTCAGGAAAATAGGAAATATAAATCTGCTGGTTTTATGCTTAGCAATAGGTTGATATATCAGGGTTCATATGATAAGACATATAATCTTTTAAAGGCTTTAATGGACTAAAGATAGAAAGTATGTTAAAGTCTCTGTGCATCAAGAGAAATTTCACTGAAATCTCCATGAACAGTGTTTGAAAGGCTCAATTACAGAAAAGTCTGACAAAAAAAGACTTGTCATTCTAACCCACCAAAACCCATTCCATTAGCCAATAACTTCTGGCTGATCTCAGGAAAGAATAGAAAATTGAAATGAAGCTTTTATTTTCTTTTAAGTTTGTTTAAACAGATTGTTCTGGTAACCAAAAATAAATTTTAAAATGAGCATCCAAACATAAACTCTCTGAAAAAATGAAGGGGGCAAAGAATAGAAAAGAAGATGGCATGGAAAGGATCCTAGCATGAACAGTCACAATATTCATTGCAGACCTCGAAATAAACTGTTGATCTTCTAAATTCTTATTAGACGTCTATTTATAAGTTCAAATTACTTTGAGAATTGCTAAGATAATGATACATCTTTCAAAGTAACTTTGAAAAATCGATTAATATTTTGGCAGCCAGCACTATACTATTTTCACATGTTTATTATAGTAATGTATCTGGTAAGCAAACAAGGTAATTTTCTTACTGTACTGATTAAACAAAAACAAAAACAACAACAACAAAAGAAAACCAAAATCATGTATAATGCCTTAAATATATTCTAGATTAGAGAAAAATAAATATCTATTCTTTCCATATAGCATTTTGATGTTAAAAAAGGTTTCCTTACAAAAAAAACCCAAACACCTAAGTACTTTATTATAATGAATTCTATTTACATTTTTAATCGTTTTTACTTTTTTTGAGTTTAAGGGTTTTTTTCATAAACCATATAAATAAGAGGCAAAATTGTTTTGTGAATTTGTCCTTGATTAAGCTAAAAAGTGTTTCCAGCTGGAATGATTATGTTTAATCTTCTGTGTTACAGAGGGAAAGTAATCCAAAAGACAACAGTAAATAATTGTGTTTCTACCTTGGTTTAAGTCTGTATTATCAGTGTTATTCATTCAATAGTATAAATAAATAGCAGAAGATAGCTCACATTGTCCAAATAAGTATTACTTGATAAGAATAATAGCTTGCTCTGTGAGCCAGGATCATTTTTGGTAGATGGAAGTTTAATGATTTAAAAATATTTTTAAAGTTTTTGTCTCTTACAAAATGCTTTCCTTAAGTGGTATTTAAAAACAATTGCACAGTCTAACCTTAAAGAAAGGACAAGATATTTTAATGCTGGAGAGTGTGTATTTTCTTGTGTGTTCTGATTTTAAAAATCTATATCAATAACAGGTTCACATAACTGACCTTGTACTGTAGTGGGGAAAAATATTTTAATTTCACATCCTTGATAGAAAAGACCAGTTAGGTCACCAGGGTCACAGGGTTTTGAACCATCCTTACTTTGTATGGGGTTCTTTTGTTCTCCTGACAAGCATATTCACCAAGCTCCACTTATCAGGAAACATCCTATGAGTTGGAGATCTGAATATAATTTCCAGGAAAACCAAAAGGAATCAACACAGTAGCAGCTAAGTACCATGCAGCCACTCACTCTACACCAACCCCCCGAACCCACCACCAGCCTCCCCTCCCCAGTGATGAGGAGAATTGGAAATAAAAAGTAAAGCTCATGTGTCAAGATAAGAACAGTTTAACTGAAAGAAAATAAAATAAATAGAATAATAGATACTACTAATATTAATAGTTGTATTGAAAAGGATAGAGAAATCTTGGGATTTATTCCCAAGAGAAACAAGTAATGCACAGTAAAATTGCTCACCAACTACTACCCAAGATTCAATCTGTCCCCAAGCAGCTATCAACCCCTCCCAGCCAAGAGCCCCCAATTTATACTCTGAACATACTGTTCTATGGTATGGAATAAAGGCTGGATAATATCTAGGTTTCAGATGGGATACAGTTCATTTTTTTTCATTAGCCAGTAGAGGAATAGCATTGATAACACACTGATCCTCTGGTACCCTAAGCCATGGGCTTTTCAGTTCCCCATGCCCTGCCAGTGAGCAGGGGCACAAGAAGCCACGAGGGAGCATAGCCAGGACAGCTGACCTGAACTGGCCCGAGGGAAAGGAGGAAATTATTTCCACAGAAGCAGTATAGAGTTATTATAAAGAATAGCCATCTTTGCTCCCCTTTACCCCTCAGCAAGTGCTAGGATCTATTCAAGGTTGTGCATTCTGCTAAAACCAGAGTTTTCTTGCTTGTTTGTTTCTTTGTTTGTTTTTAACTTACCTATAAACACCTGAAAAGAGGAGAGAAATTTGTCATAGAAATGCTCTCAGAGCTTCAACTACTAGAACTCTGTGACTTTGTTATGTAAGAATTAAATGTGCCATCTCTCTGCACTGTGAAAAGCAGAATTCCCAGAAGGGAGTTTCAAATAGATCACTACCACGTGTTGGAGAATGTTCATTGATGATGTGAGAATAGTTATTCACAAGCTCTTTTAGCAGATCTTCTCATCACTCCAGAGTTTTTAAATCCTCATTTATGTCAGCAGGTCACTGAGGTGAAAGCACATTTCTTTGTGAAAATATATACATTAGAGTGGATGAATACATTTTTTGAACATAATGTAACTTTTAGTGTCATCTTTTTCACATTACAGTATTTCTGTGAATTGTGAGGGCTAAAGTAATTTGTGTTAAATCACAATAAATGGATGGAGTTTGCAATATCAGCACCAAGATCGCTTACTAATTTTTTTCAGGAAAGAACCAGTAAAAGCAATTTTTACACTTTCATTTCTAGATGTTGTAGTTGCTTGTGTACTACAATAGAACCCAGAATTACTACCTGACTACTGGAATTTCTTATGCTAGGCAATATATAAATAATGTAAGATGAGACAGTACAAAAACTAAGGTACTTTCCCCATTATCACTTACTCAAGAAGAAGAAAAGATCAGAAAGTTTGTTTTTTACCATCTGAGAGAAATTATTCTTTTTACATGGGCTACACTATTGAAATCAATAGTGAAAAAAAATATGGAAAAGGTTCTAATGAGTCAGTGTCATTTTATTTAAACAAAACAGTACTTCATTTTAATTTAAACAGATTTTAAAATTTTAAAATTCAATTTAAAGAACTATTTGTATGGTCACTCAAAGTGTTTAGCCAAGAGAATAGATAACACCATTCCAAATGCACACCTGATCATGCCTAAATTATCCAGGGAGGGGGGAAAGAAATAAAAAGAAAAGAAAAAAAAAAAAGGAAAAAAAGTGTAGGCACCGATAGGAAGGTGTCTTCTCCATCTTTCAGCATTTTGAAAGCAAAAGTGAATTGTCCAAACTTAAGGACAAAGATTTGCTTCATCTTCATCCTGGAGGTGAAAAATTCAATACTGTGTCATTGACAGTGTTGATTACAGAGAGAGGAGTTTGCAAACACAAGTGGAGGGTTTTGAAATTGTCAATAAGGAATGAGGGGGGTGGAACGGGTCTGTGGAGGTTTGTTGAGGAACAAGTGTCCTGCTTGCCAGCAACTGCTTTCTCCACAGATATTCCCCTTGCTCTTTCCTCTCCCACTATTGTGATTCTACTTCCTGAACACAGAGCAGCTCTTTCTCAGGCTGCCACCATTTCAGCAGGCAGGAGCTTATCTGGTGTCTGCTGCTGTTGCAATGATGGGATGAACTGGGAGGAAAACAAGCCCTGGTGGATAATGGTTCAGAATTGAGTGTTGATCTCTTTGTCAATATTAAGCATGAAGGAAGGCATCAATTTTGGAACACCGGTGCCATAGTAATGGATAAGGTGTGAAAAGGTATTAAGAAAAATAAAATTATAGCTGAAAAATCACATTTTTTTTAAAAAAAAAGTACTATCAACCTGGTTACACCAACCCACCATGTAAATTCATGGTGTGCACTAGATAGATATTTAAAACAGCAGGCCAAGTAAAGAATAATACTTCTGTCTGTACAATTTGCTGCCTTTTTATTTAAGGCTTAGATCACATTCAAGCATCATGTTTAATTGCCCTTTTTATGACTTTATAGTTCTTTTTTTTAATGCATTTTTGGTTTTGTTTATGACAACATGTTGTAATGATGTGTTTTCCACTTTAATAAGCTTTGTGTGGCAGCTGTTTCTCTAGCTTAATTAAAAATATTTGCTCCTTGCTCTATGTCATCCAAATCTTAGGTTGTAAATTTCCTCTCCTTATCTTCACTATGTTATGCATCATATCATATCATATCATATCATACCATTTTCCCCTTTCTCTTCCACCTTTTTCCCAGTAAAATCTTTTGCAGTCTTAGAAGTCCATGGGATCTCTTGTTTCTTTGAAACAGAAACTTCTTCAGTCCTTTCCCCAGCTCTCTGTTGTGCAGTTCTATATATTGCATATATTCTATTATGTAATGTTCTGTGTATCTTTTAGGTCTATGTCTACTTATAGTCATGTAGTTAGAGAGAGGAATAGAAAGACATGAGGTCACTAGATCTGCATAAAATATTCAAACCTCAAGCACACAATAGCTTTATACAATGGCATGTTACACATTTGGTTAATTCCTTCTTTATTTTTTTTCATTATCTGTTTTACAGGACTAAAAAGAAAAGGTCATTGTGCCACAATTCCCAGGCTGACTGCACTTATTCCATGTAAATGCCAGGATTCTGTAAAATTACCATGGAAGTTTCCTCTTCTTGGAATAGGAAGCCAAAATCTTCTTCTGGAATGGAAATCAATACTTCGACCTCCAAAAACTATAATTACTTTAGTTATGCTACACTTATACTCTCGGCTTTTCTCAGGTGCTAAGAGGGGATTATTTAGTGAAATAGCTATCTCTCATAAAACAAATATAATTTTGGACAAAAAGAAACCTATAAAGTCTACCAGAAAATAAGAGATAAAACTTAGTTTCCTTAAACAGACAATCTTCCAGAAATTTAATCAATCTTAACAAATCTGTATAAATAGGAAAAAACAGATTTTTTTCTTGGTCAGAGTCCTATGTAATTTCTTGGACTGAGTGATCTGTTCTGCCTGTAAGTAATCACTGTCTCTTAAAGCAGTTCCAGGCTCTTAGTGTTACCAGTCTTCCAAAACATTATAAAGGATCAAAAGTTATTCCTATTGTCTGTAAAACTTAGAGGAAATTGATTTCATTAATTGTATTAATTACCCCTTCAGTGAGGCGGCTTTTGAATTTATCCTTTATCTAAATCATTTGGGCAGGAATACAATTGGAAGAAAATAAAACCCAAAATTTATCTTTATATAAATATATATCCATATATATAGAATAATTATGCAATAGCCTTTGAATATTTTATTCTTCCAAAGTACTTATAACTAAAATTTATAAAAGATCAACTTGAAGTTAAGGACCATGAAAGCAAAGAAGATTCTAATCTAAGTTTAGTTTTGCAGTTGTGAGATATGCTTGCAGTTTGCATCAAATGCAGCACTCAGAAGTAATTTAAGTACCAAAATTCAAGTCTATAATCCTCAAAACACCCTGAGAAGAGATTGCTGACACATAAGATTGCCCCAGGAAATTTCTCAAGACGTATGGCCTGCTGCTGCCATGAAGAGCCAGGACTGTTGCCATTTTGGCATGGCTGAGTTTTATGCCCTTGTTTGATATTTAGCCCCATTAGTAATCTGCATGGTCCTGCTTTCCTCAAGGACTCAGTTGGAATTGAAGACACTCTTTAGTTCAGTTAAAACACAGTAAAAAATCAGGTCAGCACACTATTTAGCAGACATTGCTACTTTCAGTGAAAACTGTGGAAGTGAGGATTGAGAAAAAAAAGAATACAATTATCCTTATTAAATATAATATTTGTACTCCTTCAGAAACTGGGAGATACAGTCTCAAAATCCTTCCTAACATGAAAAAATTCAAACTCAGGTATCCCATCCCAAGCTTGAAGGTGATTTCATTGCATGCTTCTGAGGAACCTGTGTTGATGAAAAGTAAAAAATGCTATGCTGTTCATTTAATTTATAAAGCTTTTGAATTAAAAATAACAATCAGTTTTCTTTACCTGTCATACAGACTGGAAGATCAAAGAAACATATGGTCAGTTCCCACAGAAAATAAAACCATAATTGTCAGTCTCTTTGACTTATCAGCATTTCCCCTCTTTTTCTCTTTAAACCTTTATAGTTTTATAGCCTTTCTTTAATTGCTTCAACCAGCAAGGAAACACTTTTCTAATTCTGAACAGGAATCTTGTATAACCTATATCTAGACCTTTTTTGTGCCATATCGACACCACGTAGAAAAATAAACAATTCCAAGAACTTATACTGATTGCAATATCCTGCTTCCGAGGCATCCACTGTTAAACACATTTAGTACAAGGATACTGGGCTGGAGACCTGGTACAATTGTTCTCACTTTTTCACAGGAAATACTTTTGTTCTCTCTGAAAGTGTATATATTAATGCACTGTGGCTAGTACCTAAAGGACAGCATTCATAGAAACAAAACTGTGGGGTTTTACTTTTTTTCTTCTCCACACATCTAACTTGACAGTTTTTTCAAGTTGTTTATGATTAACTTATGTGGAAATTACAGGTATATTCTATTTAGGGAATATTAATTTATTTATAACTCTACATCTACTGTTCTATTTAATGTACCTTTCTCTACCAAAACGAATTGGAACTGAAATTCTATCTGAATGGATTCTGTGAGGATTTTCTCCACCTTTTAGTTTAATCTTTACCCAGTCCTGTCACTGCAAACTCATTTCCCGAGAAACATCAATAAAGATTTTGGCTTTGATGAGTACACATCATAGCATAGCAATACTTTTCTCTTTTCTCTTCTAACCATTGATGTAATGCACTTTGAATTGGCAATCAATGTTTTTATATTTATAAATTTGCAATTGGAGATTAGTTGTAGCTTGTAAGAAGCATCTGTTTTGCCTATATTTGGCATAACTGTAATTGGGATAATGTTTGCTAACTGAGAAAGACAGGGTGGATTACAGCGAAGCAATTCTGAGACTATACTAGCTGTCACACTGAGTTATAAACCAGTTTTCAGTGTCATTGATCTTTACATGAAACCTCCATCACTCAGTAGAATCACTAGGGAATGCAACTAACCCAGGAAAAACGATAGCTTTGTGCCCCAGACTTTTTGATTTGTTCCCCTTCATCTGACGCGGTAGAAAAGCCACAGCTCT
>VZRX01018767.1:10946-32339 GCA_013398075.1 Notiomystis cincta
TTTAGTATTAAGGTTCAGAATTTAGCCTATTGGTAGGTGATAAATTTGTGTTAGCTACAAAGGTCTAGTTCATGTACACCTTGATGTTCCTTCACTTGATGATCCTTTTTATGAAAAAACTTTGAAGTCGGCATAGGTTCCTTTAAAGTTTATTTACAAGTTAAAGCAATTTGTTGGAAATATATTTAATATATTTATCTAGTTATCCATTAATTAAGACATTGGTAGATTTTCATATTTTCACAAGTGTCAGCTTATTTACACATCTAAAAAACATTCCTGCTGTTTATTTGACTTAAGAAGATATGCAGGCATTGATGGCAGTATCCACAAACAAGCAATAGTAATGATGAAAACAAGTCTTGGGGCAAACATTCATTTAAAACCAAAACAAATAAGTTAAACCAAAGGACAATTGGAAATGATACTGAGTAACATTAACTTTATTTAAATTAAGGAATTCTGTTTATTTCTCTATACTTTGACAGCACCTGAAGATGTCTGAGACATCTTCATGGAGCTGATAGACACTAAATATCACCATCTGAAAACCTGTTTTCTTTGTCTGAGGAAAAGAAGAACGACACTAATAACATCTTGAATGGCAATAGATGCCTATTTTGATCAGCTGAACTCAGCACTAGCTGTCTGAAATGTCTAAATATGAGCGAGGTGTCTAATTTCTCATTACAGAAGTTCCCTTATCTATTATAAACTTCCACCAACTCCTTCACAAGATATGCCACAATGACTTTTCAATTAAGTATAAGATGATTGATGCTACCAAGTACAAAGTAAAGGGTGGGAAGTAAGTAATGGAACCATATGTCATGCAGGTAGACTAGGGAGAAATGAATCACTAGTTACATCAGCATTGCCAAAAGAAATTATGAACTTAAGAAAAGGTCCAAACTAGAAATTGATATCCCTATTGCCTTTAAAGTGTATTTATACTTAAACTGAGCAGGAAGTATTTACAATTTTACATTGATATCCCAGTCTGAGCCTGACTAAAATGCTATCTCAGGTGTAGAGACATGATAATTAAATCTTACAGAGATGATCTCACAGACAGCTAGCTAGTCAATTTGAGATTGGTCACTCCAGACCCATCAAAATATGTGGTCACTGATTAGCTAATCTCAGAGTTCACTGTGCAGACAGCACAGTAATAGCGACTATAATAAAGAAGATAATGCATATGAAGTACTGGATTGTGCCACAGTCCTACAATCTGAGTACAGATTCAGTTCAAAAGGCATTTCAGACATATCCACTGGGCTCTCCCACTTTAGTCAGCTTCCTACATCTTAGCACAAGTCTAAATACAGATACTGTCAGGTCTTTTTATCACATTCATCTGCATGTGGGTTGGAAAAGGCAAAAAGTGAATAGAAAGGAGGGAGGCCTCACATTCTATGGCTAAACCAATGAAGAAAAAGATAGGAACAGCACTGTATCTTACAGATGCTAGCTGCTACTTCTACTCCTAAATGAGCTATTTATAATAACTATAGGTTCACATCTCTGTGTTCTAATAAAACAAAACCAGATAATTTTTCACCACATGACTCCAGAATGCATAATGAAATTTGGGCCCCCTGTTTACACCTTAGAGTGAGCAGCCACATCTGCATGTTGTACTAAAAGTATCTGAAAGGCACTCTACTAGGAACTGTGCCAAGCTATTTTATGGAAAACTGCTAAGTGAAGTAGGCCATTTCTTCCCAGAAGTTTGTTAATGATTGAGCTAATGATTTGAGCCTGCCTTATGCAGCCTCCTAGATTACTTGTCCTAGTTGCATACTAGTAAGCCCAGGCTGTAGCAGGTAACTCATCCATGGAAATGTAAGGAAAGCTTCCTTTGTGATAAAGAAAATACCATTGAAACGAGTGATCATAATCAATGTTCTTCATTTAATACTCTAGAAAAAATAACATTTTCTGAAACGCAAATATCCTTAGGCAAAAATCCGTTCTGAAGAAAGGTACATGAAATCTGCTCAAGAATATGATCTAAATGGAATGAGAATAGCAGTGAGAATTTCCACATTTACCTGTAGATCCCTCAGTCAAAGTGTCAGCAGAGAAATAGTAATGGATAAGTGCAGAAGCCAGGTAGTAGCAGAAGGGCAGGGAGAAGACTTTTGGGGAATGATATGCCTATCATACAAGATAAGATACAGGAAATAGAAGTAATGTCCTTTGTTTTTTGAGGCATCCTGGAATCATGAATAAAAAATTCCCCTTTGTATCTCTTTCACTGTATCAACAGTAATTGCACCAGAAACACATGATTCAAATGAATCAATTTCTTCTCCTACTGGAATCAAAGCACCAAAACCTGAACTTCTGATTAGTTTCTCAGGCCAAAATAATGAGGTTATAGACTTCCAAATCATAATTTTAAAAGTCTAGGTAGCTAAAAAGAAGACAAAAGATGAACAGTAAAAGTTTAAAGTGTTCTACTGTGAAATCTTACAGCTTACTAATTTCAATTTAATTTAAAATATAATTATGACTTTAGTGTGTTACCTATATTTGGTAATTTCAATAGGGAAAAAGTTTCTAAACCAGTTGCTAAACGTTACAGTACAAGTGAAAGAACTTGAGAGAACCATATTGTCTCTCACTGAACAGATCAGCAGCAAAATTATTCTGCTCAAGGCACAGGAAACAAATAATGTTAAGTACAATACTGTTCCTGTTATGGACTCTCCACAGTCCTCAAGGACAACCATGTTTCTGATGCCAATTTCTTTATATGTCGCTCCTTGTAAAGAGTCTTTGTGCCCTCCTGCACGCTCAGTCTCTTCATCTGCATTCACACCTATGCACTTTTCAAGACTGGAGGGACACCCAAGGACGATAGTTCTTCCTGAAGGTCTAGTGCTATACTAAAGATAAAGATAAACTACCTAATTTCCTGAGATTGCTGAGCCTACTTGCACACTAGGAGTAGACAATGAAAATGAATGTGTTAGTGTCTTTGACTTATTCTCGGTAAAATTAAAAATATCTGAATTATTCATTAATAAACCCTTAAATTTACCTATACTCTCATCTTGTTGTGTTTTATACAAAAACCTATCATTCAGACAGTCTAAGGGAAAGGGAATGATTTTCCTCCTTGGTAAATATTAGCACTAGTAGAAAATATAGCTATAACACTGTTATAGCAATCTTTTATTGAAAACTATAGTATATATTATCCTTTACAAAGACAGAAACATGCTGAGCTGTCAAACTGAATCTAAGTAAAAGGCAAAGCAAATTATTGCTAACCAAGGCAAAGGATAGTTCTCATAACCCATACAGATAGATACCAGGTTCATTCTAGCTGTAAGATGCAATGTCTACAATGGATGATTCATACCTTATACCTCCTGTTTTACTTGTTGTTTTCAACTGATCTCATCTAATTTTAGTCAACAAACATTTATGTATGAAATCACCTTATTTAGTCTATTATAACATATTTATATATATATTTCCAAATGTGAATCAGATCTCAAAAAATCCAGAAAAATATGCTTTTATTTATAAGGAAAGTCCTGGATAATCACAAAAAAATATTTTTATTATGTTTTCTGTTTTCCTTTAATGACTAAATCCTTAGACATATATATTAGTAAGCAATTCATATACTTTGGCCTGTATGGCAAAATAAATGCTTAACTTGGTCTAGTTTTGCCTAAAAAAGGGCTATGGAGCAATCTAGACTGCAAGTTCCTATAAGAAATTTTCTGTCTGTTACTACTTTGTCAAGAGCACTGCATTTTAGACATTGCAATTGCATTGCACTTGTACAACTGCTATATAACCAAAGATTCTTCCCGGTTTCCTCTTCTAACAATATTGTTACTATTTGTATATTAGTTGATCCAATAAAATATGGATGAAACATTCAATCTTTTCTTGGTAGTGGAATAAAAATTTTTTTCCCAGCCTGAAACAAACTTATCTGGGAGCTGTTTCCTCACAAAGCTATGTGACAAATATTCTATAATAGCATGGGTATATCAAGAAAAAAATCTTGATAACTACAATAAAAGTAAGTTTACTGAATTTCTGGATCTCTTTCACATTCACAATAAAATGCATGATGCTAATTTACTAACCAATAAAAAAATTAACAAAATTTTAAAGGAGTTGGAAACTGCAGCCCATAATTGTGTACATATAAATAATACTTAAAGTCAACTTTACATTAGATTTATTATAGCTAATAGTGCAGAAAGTACCTAATCAGGGTTGACTCTCCCATTAGCAATTTTATGGGCATAATTAATATCATGTAAGACAACTAGTTCTGGACTTTGCTATATATGATTTTAATATACTGAACAACAAGAACACAATAAATCATTAGTGAGAGCTTTTAGAAAGATTTCTGCAAGTCTGGTGAGTAGCAAGATGTTAACCAGTAGCCAGTTTGAACACTAGAAAATATGATGTTTTGCTACTTCTTGCAATAGTAAAATGTTTCAAGAGTTTTCATATTCCTTTGCTTTCCATCCTCCCTCACACATCAACACACACTACATCATCCCACACAAACGGCATTGCAAGGATAGTAAAAAATGAGCATATTGAAACTAATGAGCGAACACATTTTTAAAAATTGGAAAAAAAATCCTATAATTTGTCACAGATAAGTTTCTGAACAACAAGCACTACATTTAAATACTTTTATAGTATTTTGACATTTTCTTGAAAATAATGTTTTACTATCCGGTATCATGCACGCATCCTGAAACAGGTGAGAGAAATCATTTCATGTAGTGCACACATTAAAAACATTAACTAAAAAGAATAACTTTTCATATATGAATTTTGTATTTCATCCAAAATGTTTCAAGGATGTCAACAGCAATGCAAAAACACATGCTCAAAGGGTTTTTATTCTCTACAACAAAAGAAGGTCTTCCATTTTTTCACACTTTTTTCTCTTTTTTTTTTTTGCATAAATTCCACCATAATCATAACTCTTCTCTTTATAAAAATGAAGAGGGTAAAGGTTCACACATGTATATGTACAAAGTTTCAGATTCACTGGACATATGCTCCAAGCAAGATGGTCATGAACCAGATTCACTTTAGAAGCCCTTCAGCCCCACGAGCCCAGTGTGGAGATGCATCAGAGGCCAGACAATATTTCCTCTCTCCACACACATCTATTCAACAGTGACTGCAGATATTGTCACATCATAACACACTTGGCAGAGAAGAGTGAGGACTATGGTGTATTTGAAATTATATCCATGTATATGTTGCCACTGGGTAAGTGAAATCGACCAACTATCACGAGCCATAATCCCCTACTGGAAACAGACATGAAAATCTTTTCTTTGAAAGACTGAAGGGTCAGGGCCATTATCATATCCAAGACATCCAGAGATGCTATTGAAAAGAAGTGAGCCATTGGAACAGATTGCCTGGAGAAGCCGTGGATGTGTCATCCCTGAACACATGGAAGATCAGATAGGAGGGACTCTGAGCAACCTGGTCTAATTAGTGGAATGTGTCCTTGCCCATGATAAGAGACTTGGAACTAGATGTTCTTTAGTATGGATTCGAACCCAAGCCTTTCTGTGACTCTATGATGCAGCTACAGGTGAATAAAAGTTCATAGGTGACCTAAAATGACATGACTCCTTCATGCCAGCAAATGAACTTAACAGATCTCTGAAATGAAGCCTAACGGGTCCAAAGTCCTTTTGATATCTTGACTTTGAGATCTATTCAGTTATTTAAATTTCCTTGTCTGATGCTGTTTTAAATGGCCAAGGGTACTTAGGAAGTCTAAACAGGATGAAAGATGTTCAGGGGGCTTAGACAAGGTACGTTTTAAAGTATTTTAAAAGACACAGTCAGGTAAGTGAAGTATGTCCTGACAGAAACACCTGAGATGAGTTCCAAAGAAATTCTTACACCTACAAGTTTCATAGTGCTAAGTCTGGAGCTCGGTTAACTGAAAAGTCCGTGATTCATTTGATCTTGATGCTTTTTTAAAAGCAGATACTTGCAATTTTCATCCTGATTTTACTGTAATTAATGATCCCTTTGAACTCCTCTGTAGCTTATGAAGGATCCATAATCAGTTCACAAACTGCCTAGCGGAAAATTCCATGGCAACTGTCCAGTGAGTCCATAATGTTTTTTCATGCTTTTCTGGCAAAGGACCCACCCAAAAAGCTTCAGAATATAAAGATGAGCATGTCTGTAGAAATCTTATCAGTTGCACAAGCATAATAGGTGCCAACATACTTAAAACTCTAAACTTATAAAAGTATTGTTATCTAAGTCAGCATTTTTATACCAAACTAAATGTGGGATTTTTTGGTTTACCTAAAGCTGTTTCCTAGGCAACATAGGAAACTCATATTCTGAATCTTACAAGATATTTCAGAAAGAAATTCTGTGGAGCCCTCTTTGTAAAGCAAGAGAAAGAGAAAGCAAAAGAAACTAAAAACATAAGTATAGTTTTCTGAACTGAGGCATTTCATTCGCCTTGAAGCTTGGTAAGAACAATATTTTAAAATCCCTGATTTACATCTGATATAAAGAAAGAATTAATAGCAAAAAAGAATATAGAAAAAGAATATAGAACACAGCAGATGCTTTATGTTTCAGCAACTATAAATTGTCCTTTCTTTTTGGCATTCGGAACTCATTTGAAGATTGGCAGTCTTCCTGAGCGCTCAGATGCCATGAAAATTGCTACTGTTACTTAAATATGATATCATGGCAGTTTACATAACTTTCAAATACTAATGATTTTGATTTAAATCGTCAACTTTCTATGCCTATATGCAGGTAGTTTTGAAGCATATGTCATTATGGTTATAAGAATACATAATTATCAGTAGAATTATTAATGCTAATTTTAAAAAGTAAATAATCAAAATATGCAATAGACATCCTCTACTTACAATAACTTTACATCATAGAGACATTTTCATAATGAAATCGCACTGATAAAGGGCACCTGAAAGATTCATATGATCTAACTGCTTGTGGTACAAAACAATTCTGTTTCAGGCTTATATTTGTGTGGTAAGTTTGCTCAAAAAGAAAGAAGTATACAGAACCTGAGGCAGTTGCCTAAACAGAAGCTTCAAGAGTCATTTGAGTTCCTCTGAGATATCCAAGGTATAAGAAGGTGGCAGATACAACACAGAAACCATGGGAGTCTTGTAGAGTAGCAGCTAATGACTATCGGGGATACTGTTGGTCATTCCAAACATTAATTTGTTTGTTTAAGGAAATAAACCCTCTTTGCCTGCTGCTCATCCCATTTGTACAATTTGTCTTTACTTGTGGAACTGGAGGATGAAACAGCAGTCAGATCAATGTTATGCCTTAGATACGGTTCAACAGAATCTGATATTTCATCTGCTTGTATCAAGTATTCTTGTATTTCTCTTTTCAAGTGTACAAGGAGAATATTGTGAATATCACTTTTTATCTTGAATCATAGAAAAGGAGTATTTGTGAAAATTTACATCAGGAAAAGCTGTGAGGTGCACTAGATTTCAAACATAAAACAACACTATTTGATTTATTTTAAGGTAAAAATAAACTAATTATTTAAGCCGTCAGAATGCAGGAGATCACTGTAGGTTGAGGCTGTGGAAAGCAAATAAGTAAATTTTATCAGAAATATAAACACCATCTGGTAAACAAGAATTCAGTTTCACATATAAAATGTCAAAATGTTGAAATTTATTTTCATTTTCCACCAGCAAAAAAATGAAATTTATCACTAAACAAATAATTCCTTCAAAGACACTGAGACACGAGAGTACTTGCTTGACTTTAGGAAGAGCTAAAGTTCATTCTTGCTTTAAATAACTTAGTGTAGATATTAAAATTTTGCTCACTCCTGAGATGATTAACTGAACCACTAAGCCCGTGGTCTATTGTTTGTAGTGGCCTTTTATAATTTATAATTTCACCCTAAAGCCTAGAAAGTTTTATCATAACTCATATTTTTCATGAGAACTTTTTACTTCAAGAAACAGATCTTGTTAAAAAAAAAAAAAAAGGCAAAAACATCTTAACAAGCAAAAGCAGAAAAAAGTTAGAAAAAAGGTGAAAAAAATCTCTCTCAACAGTTATTAGCAAGCAAGAAGGAATGAGTAGATGAGCAAAGCATCAAAACCTTTTCCTGAGTGATACTTCTGTGCATTCTGGTACAATGTGACTTGTAGTGCAATACAGCTGTATTGGTCCCACTGGCTAACAAACTGCATAAGAATGACCCTGACTGTGACCAAGCTGAGACACCTCAATTACCACAGTTCTGCGTGACTAGGCTAAAGATACTACTCACCCCTGCCAGAGGAACAGATGATGTTTCTATGATGCTCTTATCAGATGGTGCCTGATCAAAGTGCTTCTTCTGTGTGCTTCTTCTGTGTAAGGACTGTATTTTGGATTCTGCAGATAATGGATCCTTTATGGAGCTTAGATATTGTTTTATGGCAGTGAAGAGCTGGCCATTGCTGAGCATGCAGGACATAGAAACCTGCTGAGAAAATGTAATAAGTTCAGCAAGACAAAATCTCGTAACTGATTTGGATGTTACTCTTTCTGATGGACATCAAAAAGCTTATTTTCTGAGCTTGGAGCTTTCCTGTATTTATATATACAATGAAAAAACAACAGCAGGAGGAGGAAGGCAAAACTGACAAAGAAAATAAACTTGCATTACTACATTCTCATTCATTTAGAACCTGAATATGCTAAGACCATGCTAAAAGATGAATCTCATTTGAAAACATACCTAAGCATGCACACACATATTGGCTTGGTTTATTAGTTTTAGATTTTCAAAATTCTTCGCATTATTTGCAGCTCCTTTTCCTGTTCTGTAGTTTTTTTGGGTCTTTTTCCTTATTTTATAGGGGCACTATGCTAGAAATGAAAAAATATTCACGAACATGTTATGCATGCATATATTGTGCATATTTATACTTTAGTGAGACCACAATTTCCCCCCTGTTCATTGATGAAGACTGCACTAGATAGTGCCTGTTAAGTGTTACTCAAATTTTAACCAGGTTTCTCATTGCTAAAGCCGATTCCTTTGCCTTTAATTCAACCAACCCTTTTACCTGGGAAAGGCTCTTACTCAATACAGCTATCAGTATTAGCTGGATCACCTGGAACAGAACTAATGTACATGATTTCCAACCTAATGCAAAGCAACTCTAAACCAGACAGATGTAGAAAACTAACTCAAACCTATGATAAAAATGGTCATGTAAAACCATCAATAAATTAGACCTTCAATTTTGTCAAATTACAAAAAGAAATGTACAACTCATAATTTTTTAACTTACTGGAATGTTTCATCAGAATCTTTTTATGAATAAATGTACTAATTAAAGTTCTAAGATTAATTTGTAGATAAACAGTAAGAAAAGAAATTAATCAATCTGATGCTGTTTGGGATGTAATTAAGAGATTATTAATGAAATAACATGGTATGATATTAAGCCTTTTCACTAAGTGTAATGTAACTTTAATTAATACTTTTGACTTGAAAATGAGTAACATCATCAGCATCATGGATGATAACAGTGTTGAAAAGACATGTTAAAAATTAATGATAAATGAAAATTTTATCCCGCAAGACTTCCAAATAGCATTTATTGAAATTTACTATATCCTTAGTATGCCAAAGACCTAAAGAGTATACATGTGGTCAAAAATGAGAATGACATCAGGTATCCTTATTGATTCTGGCAAATTACTCTACAGTAGCTTTCAACATAGAGCTGAAGGGAGGATTGTAATCAGAATTACAATCAAATTGAAGAAATGGATGATTCTAAGCAAGGGAATGTGGCCGTTGATTCCCCCAGATAAAAGATCTAATGTTTTCTGTATTCTGAAAACTCATAAGAAAACACTTGTGTCTTTCACTGTAATACCTAGAAAAACCTGAATTAAGAAATCAGTTAGTCAGGTGAACTTTTCTATCAAAATATTAAAGGGTTTTACTTTTACTATGCTTTCACTCTTCTTTTTTGTCAAGCTCCTGCTATTAGCAATCTGTGGCAGATAACAGGTAAGAATAATAAATGCATAATATGATTGATAACTATATTCTTATCATTTCTATTCTACTCAGCTGGCCTTGATGCTTATGTCAAAGGAAACTTAAATTGAGCTCACAGACTGGCATTACTAGTTTTGCTGCTCTATAAAACCTAATCAGCTATCTTTGAACTACTGACTGGAGTAGAGTTTTCTCCTTTTCACCTATTTATGCAAGAACAGAAAGAACTTGAATTTCTGTAACCTTTGAAATCAACAGGATAAATGTTCTAGCCTTCCAGGTCCAGGCTAATGAGCATCTATGGGAATTAAATTAAAATTTTGGGGTATAAAACACTTGCTTTCCTACTTTAAGTACAGAAAAAAAGATGTACTAACTAGACTTCTCTTTCCTTATATAAAAAACTAGAATTGGGGAATGTATCTGAAAGAAGGAAAGAGCATAAACAGAAAGAATTTCAAAGTAAATAAAATATGGCCTACATATCTCCTCAAAAGTAGTACTGATCTTGTGTTCAACAGTTAAATTACGTGACATTTTGAGGAGAAAACTAGTCAGTCTTTCAAGTCACTGAAAATAACTTTTGATTTATATATAATACTAGATAAGGAAAAAAAATATAATCCTAAAATGAATATGCAGATTGTAGGTAATGCCTGTGTAATAACATTCAGTGGGGTTTTGCTAAGTAACAGGTCTGAAGAACTGTTTTATGATTTAAAAGATTTGCGACAAATTTTGATAAGAAAGTGCTAAAGTTTTTAATCTAATTTTCAAATTAACTCATATATTAAGAACAAATTTACTTGTAAATTCTCAGAAAATTCTATTTGTACTCAACATCTCAAGCAGCAAATCCTGGTTTTAAACAGTGTCATTTGAGGGAGTACATGATGTACTACAAACATAACAAGCACATTTGTACTTTAAGTGCAAAATTCTCCTTCATTGTGAAGCAACTGGCAATGTCTGCCTGCTCTCTTTCCTTCCTTTGTTTCATTGATCAGGAATGGACACAGGGGAGGAGTAGAAGAAAACAAAATACAGATGCATAGTTGATTTATATTTTAAAAACCTTATATTATTATATATGGATTTGTCATAAGGTCTTTCACAGAACCTACTATTCCTTTTTCCGAACAAATCCACATAAGAAAATAAAGAGCATTCATACCATATCTGTAAACTGCAGTGCCACTCACATTTTGCTGAGAGTATCCAGTAAAGGATGCTTAGAGAAAAAGAAATAGACAACATTTAGAATTTCTATTCCATGGAACATTCCCCTCTTCAGGTTAGAAAGAAAAAAAAAACATCCTTTTAATTTAAATTCTTTCTTCATTGGTATTTTTACAATATTTAATTTTATAGTCTTTCTCACACCATCCAGTCTCTCTTCCTTTTCATGCAAAAAGTATATGGGTGGTAAATTGACCCAACATAGGCGCATAATTTTATGCAGAGTTAAGTTCCTTCCAAACATTTGAACAGCCCACTCCTACTCCCACAAGCCTTCACCCTCTCTTTTCACCAGTCAGCTGTCATCTAAGGAAAATATAATTAACAGAAAGATATGAAAACAGTGCACACTAGAGAGTAAAAGGCTCAAGCATAAACTGGAATTGTGCCATATCTGATGTTTAGCCCACACATACAGAGATTGTGTTACTGGGTTACCTATACGGTAGACTGATAAAGTTATTTTGTTTCATAACCTGAGGAGGGAAAAGGTGGGGGTGCAGAGGAGGGAAAAATAAGAAAAAATCATTCTGTTCTTCTAGAGGTGCTCCAGGCTTGATACATTATTTTAAAGCTGACAAAGACATTCTCAACTGCAATGACCAAAATGGAAAATAAAGGCCATTAATGCCTCTTCCTTGCCTGAAATAATAAAAGTAATAGCAGTGTATATCATGACTCAAAATATATATTGCAAACAAAAACTGAGTTATTACCTTAACAGAAAGACTCATCACCAATTTTTTGTCTTAGATAATGCATCTTACAATGAGAAAGCAAAGCAAATACTTGATAATATTTGCAGAATTGCTTGAAAAACAAAAGGAGCTTTCAAAGTTTTCCACGAGGCGTCACCAAAGTCTTTACAGAAAGTTTCCATAACAGGCAGAAGACATAAAATCTGAGTGATGTACTTTGTTTATTATGAAAACACTTTGTGTGAAAGTAGGAATGTTTGATGTTTAACTAATCTAGAAAGACAGACTTCTTAAAGGAACCACTAGCATCATGCTTGTACGCTGAATAACATGGATTAATTTAGTCACTGGAAAGGTGTTTTTGATGTGCATAATCTACACGTTACATTTCAATTAACAAAACTCTGACAAATACATGCTGTAAATAGCTCCTGTACAGCTGTATAAAATAGAAATAGGTCACCAACTACTTTTTTCATTAGTTGAAGAAAAAAGGATTAAAAGAAAGACTTGTGAAAACTGAGAAGTTCACATAGTTTTAAAGCCAAACAAGGGTGTTATTTGGCCAAATAACAGGGGAAGAGTAGCCTGTGAAAGGATAAAATTTTGTTCCTCTGTGCTATGAACATATTACAATATTTAGTGCATGTCTTATCTAATTGTGGGAGTTTAATGCCATCTTAGGTGTTCTCACCTTAAAATTAAGTTCCAATATAAAATTTGGTTTGCCCACCTCCACATTACTGACACTAGATCAGAACGAACAGATAAAAGTTCTCACTTCTCTACTCTTGTTCAGAAATTATGTCAGTAAGCTTCAACATAGTCTTCAATGATATTCATTGCTCTTAGATCAAGAAATTAACATATGGTTTCTATAAAAGCCGGACATTAAAGAGAAGCTTTTACCTCAGCATGTAGAAACATCACAACAAATAAAACATACTGGAATAAATAAATGAGATATTTAGGCATCCATTTAAGGTGTGTAATTGAATTCTTTCAAATTGAGATGTTGTCTCCACACTTTTGATTAGTTGTTGCAGTGGTTGTCTGTAAATGTATGTAAGTGTACTTAAATAACCTAAAAAACCCAGTACCCACCTTTTTTAGTTGGGGTTTTTTTTAATAAAATTAAAGCACTTAAATAGAAATAAATTATTCCACAATCCTGAAAAATCTCCAACTTTTTTGCTCCTTCAGAAAAGCAAACTCTTGTTTTAACTATGAACATGGAAATTTGCAAGTAACTGTCAGTTTATCCATCTGTTCATAAAAAAACCTGATCTATCTTATGCATGACAGCTTCTTCTTTTATATCCCATTGTAACTCTTAATTAAAAAAAAATAAAATTAATGTTTCTTTTGTGTTTTCTTTATGGTTTCATTTGGTTTGGTTTGAATAGAGAGTTTTAGGACAAGAATTTTCTTCTTTTAAACTTTTTGAACCTTTGGGTAAGAAGGTAATTTTGCTTCTTTATTATTTTTCCTTTTTTCTGGAGCAATAATCCTTCATCCAGGACTTTAAGTGAAATCCTCCTTTTAACTACTAAAGTTACAGTGGAAATATCATATCTGAACACACAGAGCCCCTTGGGAATTCACATAGGTTCTTAGTTTCTCATTATCTCTTTATTTTCCTGCTTGACTGATTTTGTCCATGCATGCATGACAGTAAGAAATGAAAAAGAGTTTGTTCAATGTTTCATGCAATATACAGAAAACTTACACACAAAACCACTTAGACAGACCTAAGACTTACTTAACCTAGGGTTTATCTGAGTCTTTGAAACATTTTTTTAAAGAGTCCATGCTGTTTGTGCATCTATCCATCATGAATAAAGATTTCTACCATGCTGGAAGGTGTTCACACCATTTAGTATATCATAAGTAAAAATGAAAGGTGTAAGAAAGCTTAAGGACGTAGCTATTTTTAGAAAATCATTTTTCCATCTCGAGTAACCAGTACATAATTCTTTCAGCAGGTGTTAGGTTATCTTTCAGGGCAAACTTCAGGAAAAGACCATTAAAATAATCTAAATCTGAACTTCTACACCAAAAGCATAGGAAACCGGGAAAAGGACATGGCAGGGAGATCAGGAGGGTATAGTATGAACCCACAGGTTGATAGTTGAGGGAGTCCACAGATCAATGCTCTCTCTGAATGTATTAAATTGTATTTTGTAGAATATCCTGAATTGGAAGGGACCCATTAGGATCATCCACTCAGCTCCTGGCCCTGCACAGGACAGCCCCAGGAATAACATCATGTGCCTAAGAGCATTGTCCAAACATTTGTTGAACTCTGTCAGCCTCGGTGTTGTGACCGCTTCCCTGGGGAGTCTGTTCCAGTGCTCAACCTCCCTCTGGGTGAAGAATGTTTTCCTAATATCCAAGATAAACCTCCTCTGACACAGCTTCATGGCATTCCCTCAGGTCCTGTCACTGGTCACCAGAGACATCAGTGCCTGTGTCTTCACTTCCTCTCATGAGGAAGCTGTAGGTAACAATCAGGCCTCCCCTCAGGCTCCTCCTCTTCAGGCTGAGGAAATCAAGTGACCTGAGCCACTCCTTGCACAGCTTGTCCTCTAAGGCGTTCACCATCTTCACGGCTCTTCTTTGGACACTCTCTAATGGCTTTATATCTTTCTTTTGCTGTGGTGCCCGGAACTGCCTTCAGCACTTGAGGTGAGACTGCACCAGAATTGCTTCTTTTGCTTCGACCACACTACCACTGGTTTCACACTTCTTTACCTCTTTTTACACATCATAATCTGAAACAAATAGAATTTCAATACAGCAAAAGAAACCGAAAAAAGACTTTAAAACCAACATTAATAATGTGTCTTAGGTAGCTCTTTCCGATTCAAATTTTGCATTTTGCCATTTATCTCTCAGGGTTCAGCTCAGCTCCTCTTTGTAGATAGAGAATCTCTCATATTCTCTTAGAGATGCTCAGGTTTTCCAACTCTTGTTTATTGAAAATAACAATATTATCCTCCATATGGCCATGTTTCAGGACCTATTTCTCCCATGTACTGATGAAGACTCCTCATAGAGCCCTCAACTTCACCCTATTTTATTTCCTTCAATTGTTACATTTTCACTGTTGCAGAGGTTTCAAGGTGCATTCATAATGTGGAACAACTCTTAATGTACAGATCTTTGTGTAATTCTCCTCTCTATTTGCTATAACGTTCTCAAACTCTGAATTTACCTGAAGCAACTATTGTACAAGGGTTCAGAAGGGTGTAGAAAAGTAAATGCAAGAATAGAATAAAGGATAGTTTCCTGAAAAGGGAAATACCTGACTGTTCGCCACAGAAAACATGGCAAGGTGTAGATTTGTAGGTTTATAGATTTCAGTGATGACTCTGTCTATAATGTTGTCTGGCACAGTTTACATTGTAGAGGAAGAACAAGGAATATGTATCTCATGACACACTGTTCAGATGAGCAGAAAAGTATTTTTGAACTATAGAAATTCTAGGCAATCCTTGGAATGAAGAGGAATAAGAAAGTATTGTTGTGATGAGAATTGAATAGCATTCTTTGATAGTTTAGGCTGAAAGGACTTCAGGAAGTCCTTGGCTGAAAA
Source organism: Notiomystis cincta (assembly GCA_013398075.1). Lineage (NCBI taxonomy): Eukaryota > Metazoa > Chordata > Aves > Passeriformes > Notiomystidae > Notiomystis > Notiomystis cincta. Next base: position 26,554 of record VZRX01018767.1, read on the forward strand.
CAGAGTCAGCCATGATATCAGACTACTTGCTCAGGGTTTTATCCAGTCTGAATACTCAATTGCAGTCATGTGCTGTTTTAACAGCCCCTGTGATCAGATGGAGTCATTCCCAACTGAATCTAGTCAAATGATGAATGATGTTTTTCACCAAATGAAGTCATAGAAAAATATAATTTCTAAAGTTTAATACTTAATTACAAAATAGCAATAAACTAGTCTTGGGCATAACCTGAGATAACAGTACTGTGTATCTGAGCTATACAACTATCAGAAAAACCCTCTGAACAGTATTTATTTAATTTAGTTCTGCAGAGGCTCAATCTTATATCTTGCACAGCCATGGAGAAGTGGTTTGTAATAAGTGGCTGAGTTGTCCCCGTCCCTTTGTGTTTTAAAGATTGATGCTTTATTGCTTAAGGTTTTTGCATGTTATTCTCTTTTTCTCTGAGGTGTCAGTGCAGTTGAGAAATAAATCCATTCAAACTGAAAACAATTTACTACATCAATAATAGGCAGCTTTTCATCTGTGAACAGGAAAATGTGCAATTTATGTGCAATACTTTTGAAATATCTTTGCTTTTTCTGATGTCTTAATACACTTCTCTGGTCAAAAATCCAAGAGCCCACACAAATGCTACAAAAAATTTGCATCAGAAACAAGATTAGACTTTTATCTCCTAAGGTGTTTAATGTCCAAAATATATTAATTAAGGTATTTATTAAGAGAGTGCTCTACTATCAAAATACAACAAATCAAAACTCCTCCTTTGCAGTTCAACATATGGAAATAAAAGGATAGTATGGTATAAAGAAGTCTAGACAAAAATTACAGTATTTCTTTGACTGTCTATTGGAGCTCCATATGCAAGATTTTGCTGACATTTGTATTGAAATCAAGTGTAACATCTTTCCTCAAACATATGCATAGGATGGGATTAACCTTAATAACTTTAGACTTCTGCTGTGCAGATATCCATATAAAGTAATCATCTAGACTCCCTTAAGAATTAAATAGGAATTTTCAGGATGTACTGGACTTGACCTATCTTAAACTTCTATATAAAGAAAGAAAGAGATGCTATCTGGAAAAATTCTTGAATCCAGGCTCATGACAAAACAAGAATGGTGCCCATAGTAACTACATTTGTAATACATTTACACACACACACACACAGAGCCATGTGTGTGCACGAACACACACAGGCCCAACAAAACACAACAAAGAACAGGACAAAATAATAAAAGCTTTGGTGTTTTTTTTGGTTGGTTGGTTGGTTTGGTTTGGCTGGGGCGACAAAGCTTGCTCCTGTGAGAAGCTGCTGGAAGATCCCACCATGTCTGGCAGAGCCAATGGCTGATGGCTCTGGAGATGGACATGCTGCTGGCCAGGACTGGGCCAGTGAGAGGGGTTTGTAATGGCTCTGAGATGGCAGATTTGAGAAGGAAATCAAAACAAAGTCACAGGTTTAGCTTCTGGTAAGGGAAGAGGAGGAGGTGAGAACATGTGAGGGAAACAACCTGGAGACACCAGGGTCAGTGGAGAAGGAGAGGCAGGAGGTGCTCCAGGCACCGGAGCCGAGATTCCTCTGCAGGCCGTGGTGAGACCATGGTGAAGCAGCTGTGCCCCTGCAGCCCATGGGGATCCACAGGGAGTGCAGAGATCCACCCACAGCCCCTGGGGATCCACAGGGAGTGCAGAGATCCACCCATAGTCTGAGGGGATCCACAGGGAGTGCAGAGATCCACCCACAGCCCATGGAGGAGGTGCCCATGCCGGAGCGGGTGGATGCCTGGAGGAGGCTGTGACCCAGTGGGAGACCCAGAGGAGAGAGGGCCCTGCTCCCAGGCTGGAGCAGCCTGTCCTTGGAGGATGCACGCCGTGGAAAGAGAGCCCCACACCGCAGCAGTTTTGGGAGAGCTGTGAGCCCGTGGGGGAGTTCACATTTCAGCAGTTTTGGGAGGGCTGTGTGCCCATGGAGGAGCTCACGAAGCTGCAGGTGTGGTTTGGCTGCAGCTCATGAGCGCGGCCCCACACCAGAGAAGTTCCCACAGAAGTGTCTCCCGTGGGAGGGACCCCACGGCCTCACAGGGGATGGACTCCTCTCCCTGAGCAGCAGAAGAAAATCTTGGTAACGGACTGACCAAACTCCCCTACCTCGTCTGCCTGTGTCATTGGTGGAAAGGAGGGAGGGGCTAGGTGGAAATGGTGTTTTAAGGGCTTATTTTACTTCTCACTATCTGATTGTGTTAGTAATAAATTCACTTTGCAACTTAAGTTGAGCCTGTTTTGCTCTTGAAGTGTTTCTCCTGGTCCTTATCTCACTCATGAAACATTCAGTAATTTTTTGTTTCTTTGTTTTCCCTTCTCTGTCCAGATGTGGCAGGGGAGGGTGAGCGAGTGACTCTCATGGGTGCCTGGTGTTTGGGCCAGTGTCAAACCACGACAAATTCACACTCCATAGAGAAGATATTGTTTCAAACAGATTAAATCTAAGAACAAAATTTCTGTGATATATGAGATCCAGTGATTGTACACTGGAAGATAGAAAAGCTTTCTTCAATTTTTTTTTTTTTTTTACTTTTAATAGTATTTTCATCACCATGACTCAATAATTTCCAAACATATAATCTGACATGCTACACTGTTAATACTCATTAAAGCAGCTTTCTAAAGTCATACTTTTGTATAAAATTTGTTGCTGCTCAGAAATGAACATCATGAAATTAGGTGTTCATTTCATTTTATCTAACATTGAAGCTCCTGAAAAAAACCACTTCAGCCTGAAAATCAAAATGGTTGTCAGTAAAGATGCACTTCCAAGGCACAAGGGATCTCATCTGAAGTTCTCATATGGAACGTGTATGCTTCTTTCCATCTGTTTTATTGGAGGCATACACATTTGGTTTATGATAACAGCTTATCTTTCAGGTATTTAATGTTAGGATAGATAAAGCCAGGGGTAAGTGACTTGCTCTGAACAACACATCAGGTTTAGGCACTTACATCTTCAACTCCTTTCACTGTCTACTTGCTTGTGACTGTTTATGACACAGGTTGCTCCACCATCAAGGAAGCTGACCATGCTATTTCAGAAGGCCAGCAGTCTGCCTTACACGGGATCTGAGTTTAGGTGGCTTCCCACCAGATTAATTGTCCATGCAGGATAATACTGATGTTTTTTTAACGAATTCTCATTCATAAATCACAGTCCAGCTGTTTCCCACAGAAGAATGCCATATGACTGAAGAGCTGTAGCCAGGCTGGCACCTGCCCTCGTCACGTTACATCTTACAAAGTCATTTCGATTACAGTTACTTTCATTTACTTTGAAATAGTTTATAGGTAGAAATGACATGCAGATGACCAGAAAGGTCTTCAGAAGACACAAATAAGTTCTAGACTTATTATGTAGGTCAAGAAAGTATATATATGTAAAACTCTTTGCAAATTCTCAGAAGTCTTTTTTTTTTCTACAGCAAATAATCAGCAAAACAGTACAAGAAAGTTAAATGGATTAATTAGTCAAAAAGCTCATTAATGTAAGCATTCATATATTACGAATAAGTGACAAACAGCTGGTTCATCTGACCATAGCAGTAATTTCACCTTGAGCATCTCACAATCTGAATGTTTTAAGTGCATATTTTCAAAAAAATAAAGTTTTCTTTTTTCTAATGTCTTCCCATTTTAATAGTTTACATAGAAGAAAAAGGAATCTGTGGAATTTTCTGAACACTAACAATTATCCTTATCATTCATCACATGATTATTTTCATGCACACACACAAAGGACCAAAGTTATCCCAAATAACATTGGAAAACTAACCTTTACATTTCTTGTGTATGCAGTGGAGAGAGACATAGGGCATCTCTAGTTGATTCAGAACTTCAGGACACTAAATAACCCTCTGGATTTACATCAGTTAGAAAAGAACTCTTGCTTGGTGCTCAAAGTTAGACTAAGAGAACCTGAGCCTAAATGTTTGCAAACCTGCATCTAGGCTATAGGACATGTGGGATTCCTTATTGCTCTGTGAGATTTGTTCTCCCAACCCAGGCAGATCAGATCAGATCAGATCAGGTACCATTTGGATCCCTCCCTGGTTGAGCACCAAGCTTTCCTTACAAGACTCACCTCGGAGAGGAAGGAGGAAGCTGCAAACTTTGAGTTGACATACAGTCAGGTTGCAGTATCCTGTCAGAATAGGGCAAATACATTAAAAAATGCACAACTGGGATGTTTGTAAAACCAACTTTTTCACAAATAAGAAGCAAGCTCATGTTATTTTTTCTATAAATCCTTGAAAATAAGCAGGTTTTTGAGAAAATATGTGCACAACAGAGTATGAATTTCAAAAAGAAGAATCTTAACATTCTTGCAGCCTATTTTCATATATATGTAAACACTTTAAATGGCTTAGTTTTATAGTGGAATCATCTCAATCAGTAGAGTTTTGTTTAACTTCACAGTGAACAGGAAATTGCAGGATGACTTTTTATTATTATTTTGTGTAATTTAGACAACAATTGCACTAACTCATTCCCCACTGTTATTTTCTTTCAGTTTAGAAGGAAAATAGTTTGACCTACAATACAGATTCTCTTGGTATTTTGTCAAATTTATTTTACGCCAGCAGCAGTCACTGATTTTAATTGAATGGAAACAACAGCTCTCATCCTGTGTGTCACATTGCTGGATTTTGTATCATTGAATTTCAGTCTGGTTTCACTGGGACCTGCCAAGTGTGGCTTACGCCAACCTCTGAGTCTCCTTGCTACACTCCTTTCCAGGACAGCATTGTTTGCCTTTTGTCTGTTCTCTGATTAAATTGACACCATTTTACCTTTTGTGACTCCTGTGTCATTTTCTGTTGACAGCATCTAGCAATGGTAACAAACCAATGTCCTTGTGGAAGGGGCAGAAACCATTGATTGTCTGGGTGTATTAATGCAGACCCTTTAAAGTCATGCAGACATGGCTTTGTGCTAACTGGCAGCTGAATGGGAGCGAGAAAGAGATGCTATTAACCACAGATAACAGTCAGCACCTTCTATTCAACAGCAATGTCACTTTGTGCCATTTGAGGGACAGTTGATAGTGAAATTTGTTAAAGGAATTCTCCCCCTCCCTGTACACATCCTGGGCTGATACTATTTAAGGCAGAAGAGTGGAAATAGTTTTCTGATTAGAGCGATGTTGGTAGGATGCTCATATAATTTCCAGGGGGCTGAAGCACTTAATTCAATCCATCTTCACTTCACAGCTAAAATCTCTCTAGAAAAACAAGATAGGCCCTGCTGACATGAGAGGTTAAATGTTTACCATGGATAGGGAATTTATAATTGCCTTTTTAGAAATGAATGATTAAAAGTGGTTACAAGAAGCACCTGGCTCTATAAGTCTTATCCATAAAACACAAGGGAGATGTAATAATTATGTCAAATCCTTCCACTATGATCTTTTAAAATGCAACAGGAAAATGAAAATATCAAAGTCTTAGAACTGTGAACTTTACAAAACATCTGCATTTAGAAATAAAATGTCTGAGAAGTGCAAAATGGTCCTGTATCAACCTTACATGCTGAATATGAAACACTTAATCAGCCTCCCTTCTGTTCAGCAACAAAATCAGACACGCTTTTGTCATATTTACAAACAATTTCAGTGTGTTTTCTAGATTAGGGAATTTTCCAAGTGTTAAAGTAGAAACTAGAGTGGGAACTTTGTCTTCCTTATGATCCATTTACATTATCATGAACAGCATAAATCAACCAATATATTTTT
>VZRX01018768.1:0-12015 GCA_013398075.1 Notiomystis cincta
CAGCAATCCCAGCACATCCTCACCCATCCTGCCCTGCTGAAGGAAACCCCCTGAGAGCACAAACCCCTTTCACATCCCCAGCTGCAAAGTGAGCCAGCAGCACCATGACCCCCCAGCTGGTTGGAAACATCAAAATCCTCCCCTTCCAGGGATCAGGGCTGCTGTGGAAACCCTCAATCTGTCTTGGTAGCAGGGGTGGGACCCCCCATCCTCATCCCAGAGAGATGTCTGGTGGAGCTGCTGGACAAATAAGCTCAGGGTGGGTTTGGACACCCATTTCTGGTCTGACCACAGCACAGGGCTGGCTCTTCCCAGCCCTCCCCACAGCACCACGAGGCAGGGAAGCAGCAGGAATCATTCAGGCTGGAGGAGCCCTGCAGGGCCACCAAGCTGGAGCCCTAATGCCACATGGTGGCACCGAGAGCCCTGATCCCCTGCCAGCCACTCCCTCCTCAGTGCCTTCACTTGAGGGACCCCACCTGGCCACCTTTATTTGAGGCAGACTCACCTGGTTTTTGCTCAGGTGACCTCTGAAATCCAACAGAAGTGACACCAATTCCTTGGCTGCTCTGTGCTGGTGCTGCTGGGACTGTGCCACACTAATTAACACTGTCTGTCTGCCCCACATGCTGCACACTCCCTGTTTTGTACATATGTGCCTATTTCTGTACACTCCCCCCAAAGTAGGCCATGCTGTGTTACACAACCTGAAATGCTCAAATCCTCACGTGGGCTGATATAAAAGTGAATATTTAAATATTTTATCTAGCTTGGCAGACATTAAAAAAATACAATCCAGGTCACAGATGATTGAATTTCTCCTCTCTCAAGAGTACCAGAATTGGGCTGAGGAGATTCTCCTCTACATTAAGGTATCGTGTTCCCTGGTAAAATATAGCAGTGGCATTTCATTGCCAACAGATAATCACAGAGTGCCAAACATTTAATGAGCCCAACTGATCTCCTGAGAGTTCCTCTTTCCATTTTATCTGCTTCCCCCTACTTGCCAGTTTATGGGCAAAGATTAAAAATAATAAACATGACTGTCAACGGAATGGGGGGAGAAAAATATCCTGTGTGCATCCTAAAGGAGTCAGTGGAGCAGTAAACGCGCCCTCCTGGTTCTGCTGGGAGATACTCATGGAAGGCTGCAGTCCTTGAGGTCCATCAGGAACCTCTTGGACACCCCAGGTGCACCTGAAAAGGGACATTTCGGGCACCACTGTGCACAGCTGGTCCTGCTCAGCTTTCTGAGGGTTGGTGGGAGTCCTGCAGTGTTCACTGCTGGCTTTGCCCCAGTGTCTCCCTGATCCACAGTGGCACTGCTGGCTCTTAGGGGGTCTGTGTCCTGAAGCAAGAATGGGCTGGGCAGTTTCTCATTTCTAATTTTCCACCCTGGGAAGAGCCCTAGAGAGGAGTGAGCATCCCATCCCCACGAGAGCTCCTGCTTTTGCAGCTGTTTCATCCTGGGATGGTTCTACTCCCCAGACAAACTTAAGGCTGAACTTGGCTTCTCCAGAGAGCTCTTTCCCCAGAAGAGCCCTCAGATTTCCTCCCAGCAACTTTTCCATCTCTCTCTCCCTACCCAGACACCCAACAGCCTGAACAGCAGCTTTGCAGACTCCCCTGAGCCTGAATTAACACCTCAGCTTTCATGGTAAATGGAAGTTTTGCTTGGAGGGAGGCAGGCTGTAGCCCTGGAGGTGGCACTTTGGAGGGGCATTCCAGGGGTCTGTGGCTGGCAGGAACACGGTGCCACTTCCACGTGGATGGCCCAGGGATGGCCCAGCACTCCCCCATGAGGGGATGCTGGCAAGGGGAGCACAGGCTGTTCCTTTCACCAAGATTCCTGTTTTTTCCTGTAGTAGTAGTAGTAGTTAGTTAGGGGTAAGGTTTTCTCAGCTGGAATGTCACTTTACAGATTAAAAAAAAAACAAAATAAAAATAAATAAAAGTAAGGGCAAGGAGTCTGTCCTGAGGAGTTTACAGTCTACAGCAAAGACCATGTAACCTGCACTGCACTTTAGAAGCCTCAAATGCTCACTCACCCATAAATTTACCCTCGACTGGGCAGCAGCACCCTGAGGGCTGCTGTCCCTTCCTTAGGTGACCCCTGAGCAGTGTCCCCGTGCTGGTGACAGCGCTGGGGCTCTCCTGCCCCTCCACTCCCCCACGCAGAAGTGCCTGAGCAAAGTCCAGGAGAGCCAAGCCACGCTGGGTTTGTCCCTGAAAGGGTCCCTGTGCCCTCGGGGTGGGGCCCTCGCCAGCCTGTGCTCTCTGGGATGCCCCTGGATGGGGTGGGAATGGTGCCTGGGAGCACCAGGTGACCCTTAGGGCTGCCACCAATTCATCAATTCTCTGGAAAACGTCCTCCTTCAGACCCTTACAACCCACAGATTGACTCTGAAGTAGTTCAGTCTCTTTGAGAATCAAACAGGGTTGGTTTTTCTGTGTGTGAACCTGATTTTCCAAGTTTTCTGGGCTCACTCTCCCAAGCTCCACCTTCCCCAGGTGAAAATTGTATCTTGCTGATGGAGGGAATTAAAAAAGAAAAACCAGATTAAACCCCACATTTAGGAACTTCAGAGAGGAGGAGTTTCCCCCAAAGCCTTGGAGCTGTGGCCACAGCAGGAGGACAACAGGATGTCCCCAGGGGAAGGCACCACCCTGGTGGTGTCACCAGGCTGAGCAGAGCCTGCAGCAAGGGCTGGGCTCTTGCTGAGGGAAACCCCAGGCAAAAGCTGGATGGAGAACAGCCCCAGTGTCCCCTGAAGGCAGAGCTGATGTGACATTACCCAAAGTGGTGTCTGAATTGTGGACTGACAGGACCTGGAGGCCACAGCACCAGGGACGTGCAGCCTCCCGTGGGCACCTCCCAGCAAGGATCTCCCCCAGGTGCCACCTTGCTTGAACCTCTCCCTTCTCCCAGGAACAGGATCCAGGCTCCTGCTGCTCTCTGTGAGCCTGGGGAGGTGTGAGAGGAGCCTTTCCCTGCTCTCTTTTCCCACGGAGGCAATGCCAGGGGTCTGGGCTGGCCCGGGGGGATTTTCAGCTCAGTGATAATTCCAGCCCTCGGTTCTGTACCAGGGTGAGAGTGCAGAGAGGAGGAAATCAGGCAGAAAGAAACCAGCCCAGCAGTTTAGGTCAGTCATGCTCCCACCAGCCTGCACAGGGGAAACCTCAGTGGGGTCAAACCCCGTGTGAAGCCACCAAGGGCAGTGGGGGAATAAATCAGTTCTCCAGGTCAGTGTGGGGTGGAGCTGAGCCAGGTCTCAGGGAAAGCTTTCTCCAGGTGAGGGTGGAGAAACTCAGGTCACAGAGAGAAGCTGGTGACCTTTTGTGCAGCCAGAGAGAGGTGGAGGTGCCCACAGGGCATTTCTGCCCCTCTGTAGTTCTGCCTCATCCCCTCCCTCCTGGTGGGTTACAGCCCCAGAGTGTCCCCCAGCAGCCAGGGCAGCTGCTTGTGCTCCCTCTTGGCTTTGGTGTTGACCCTCAAATACAAAAAAGATAAAATGTGCTGCAGAATAAACAGCTGAGAGGGAAGGATGTGAACAGAAGGATGTGAATACAGAGGTTACTGCTGTATTTCAGTAGTTAAAAAGCAGCTCCTCTGGACCATTCATGATCCACAGACTGCACTAAGCCATTAAGGTGGACAATTTAAAATTTACCCTTTGATGTGGGGTAGCTCAGTTGAGAAATCTAGAAGTCAAATTGAAACCAAATAAATCTAAAATTAACAAGCAAAATACCAAACTCACCCACAAAACTAAAAAGCAAACAAACAACTCACACATGATTTCCAGAAGGACAAAATATTCCCTTTCCTTCCCTCAGACCTCCAGGGAAGGTCAGACACTGAAACACTCCATGAGCCATGAGCACCTCACCCCCAGAGCAGCAGAGAGGCTCTCCTGCCACTGGAGGAGGTGCTTTTGTCCTCTCCCCAGCTCAAATATTTTAAATCCCATTGATTTTCACCTCTTCCTGGTGCTGGTGCAAGCCCTGGTGCCCCATCTGGGAATGCTGGCTCCATGGAAAATCTCTTCTTGCCATGGGAAAAACATAAAAGTCTTAAGTTAAAAAAGAAGAGGACTTGGAGCCAGGGGCATCCCTGCCATGCCCTGCTGGTTTCCTGCTGGCAGCAGGGACAGGTCTCCAAAAATCCTTGTCATGAGCACCAAAACCCCCTCGTGCTCCCCCTCCAAATTTCATTTGGCACTGAGATGTTTCAGCTCTCTCTGCAGTCCTGGCCACTTTGCAAATGGGGCTGCTCTTTCTGGTGGTTTTTTTTTTGTCTCAGGTCAGAGCAGATCAGGAAAAGAAAGGAAATCACAGAATCCCAGAATTGTTTGGATTTCCAGTCTGGTTTCCACCCCTGCCATGGGCAGGGACACCTTCCACGAGATCAGCTTGCCCCAGCTCAAATCCCTACCAATAAAAAAAAACCTTTTTCTTCAAAATGCATTTTTAGGGCATTTTGGGGCTGATGGCTCCTCACCTTAACAGACTTCCTTAATTTTGGGGCTGCCTGACCCCTCGCTGGGGGAGTGTGAAGCAGGGTGTCCCCAGCAGGAGTTTGGGGTGATGCTGAGCTGTGCTGGCACCTTCCTCCCCTCTGCTCTCGGATGTGCCCTGTCACCCAGAGGGCCTGGCTCCAACATTCCTGCTGGGAGCGCCGTGGGGCCAGGGCAGCTCCTCCTGACACAAGTGCCTTTCCTGGAGGCCCCTCTGGCACAGCCTGGGAGCTTCCTGGGGTGGGTGGTGGGGCTGTGCTGGGAAGGGGCAGAGCTCAGCTGGGGTGGAAACCTGGAGCTGCCCAGAGCCCACAGGATCCTCTGGGGTTCCTCCTTCCACAGGAGCTGCCTGGGGAGCACTTTTCATTCCAGTTTTGGCCATTCCAAGGAAACCTGCCCATGTGCCCAAGGTTTCCAAGGAAAGCTGCACCTCTGGCACGGGGTGCAGAGGACGTGGGGGGTGCAGGGAGGGGACAAACCCTGTCAGCACTTTGCTGTGGGTTGCTGGAGTCGTGGGGCAAGCATTCAGGAGAGCCTTCCTCCTCCTCCTCCTGCTCCTGCTCCCCAGCCCAGGGCTGCTGGGACGGTGCCAGCTGCTGCTGCAGCTCCCCATCCCCTCTCGAGGAGCACAAACACCCCTGGGTGAGGTCAGCTGCCGTGGCAGAGTCGTTCTGGGGGGAACTGAAGATTATCTCCCGTGGATCAAGGCACCTCAGAGCCCCAAACCCCCTCTGCAGTGCCCACACCGAGACCTCCTGGAGCAGCGAGGCACCAACCCTCCCCAAACGGAGCAGCAGCGAGCAGCCAGCTCCAGCTGGGCCTTTTAAAAGCAGTTTTCTCCCCTTTTGGCACCAGCTGGTGACACTCAGAGCCCGGAGCCAGGGCTGGGGCTGCTCTTTGTGGGGGTCGGCTCGGCAGAGGTGGCACAGAGGGGACAGGGACACCTCGGCATCAGCGGGGCTGCCCTGAGGCTGCTGCAAAAGGCTCCTTTTTTAGCCACAGCAGGAGAATTGCTCTCTCTGCTGAGATCTGGTGGAAGGAGCCGATGGGAGACAGGCACCTCCCCGAGGGAGGGTCCCTTGTGGTGCAGCTGAGCTTGAGGAAGGAGCTGTTCACTGCCGGGTGGGGTCTCTAACCATGTGCACTTAGTCAGTAGGTGAGTAGATGTTGCTGCCCGTATCTATCTCCCCTACCCAGTTGCTACGTGTGAACAAGTGTATTTCTCCCCAGTGTTGTGGGCTCTGCCTGTGGTGACACGAGGAAGGGAAGTGTGTGTGGCAGCTCGAGCTTCCTTCTGTGCAGGGTAGAGAGGAAACCTGGAGAGGCACCCCTTGTAACTACATTTGTTCAAGAAATGTCATCTTAACCCCCCTCCCCTGAACTGTTGACACTTTATGCATGTGCTGATTAAATTTAAAAAAATAAAAAATTATTAAAAAAAAAAGGGGAAAAATGTTAATAAAGATTTTAAGAGGTTACAGTAGATTCGGGTTTGGCTTTTTGTCAGCTTGTCCTTTGCTGGGAGATAATCAGCCCTGTGATGCTCCCTCCTCTGTTAGAGGCTGGGGCACAGAAGGAGCAGCAGAAAGCTGTGATCTCTCTAAAACCCTTCATTTGGAGAATCAAGCCCTCAAAGATCAATTAATTCCCGAGGGTATTTAATCCCTGACCGCCTGGGTAATCAGAGGGCAGAGGCTGCAGGAGCTCTTCCTTCCCAACCCCTCCATGTCTCCAGCAGTTCTCATCCTCATCCAGCTCCTCCTGCTGCCAGGGGGAGCACAGACCCTGGCTGAGGGACAGCAGAGACCTGCTCTGGACTCTGAAATAAAAACACAGACACACACGGTGTGGCACATACCTGGGACAGCAGCCCAGATCCTCAGAGGTTTTAATTTATCCCCCCACCCTCCCCCTGGTTTTGGATATCCTCTTGACAAATCACTTTAACAGTTTTATTTACAGTAATAAAAATAAATTACTCTTACAGATGAATGTATAATATTATACACAATAGAGATACAGTGCAATAACAGCATTGATTTGTTTTCACTCGGTCATAAAGTGCATCGAAGGGGCTTGAATTAACCACAATTGAATGACAACTGTACATTTGCCTTTGAGATCAACTCTCCCAGTCGAGTTAAAAGGCTCAAGACAACACCACCAGCAGAACAAGGCGCTGTCCTGATTGCTGTGGAATGGCCTCGTTCCTGGGGAACCAGGTGGGAAGGGAGGCAGGGAATGGGGTGAGAGATTCCCAGCCTGTCTGTGCTGCTGACAGCGACTGCAGAAGCCTGGCCAGCGTGGCCTGGGGCTCAGAGCCCCACCAGGGTGAGCCCACAGCAGGCTCTGGTTCTGGGGGAGTTTCCTGCTGGGCTTTGCCACCAGAAACTCCTCCCTGCCTCCAGGCTGGGGGGTTCCCTTTGCAGCGAGGATGCTCCTTATCCCGGGGGCTGATCCTCGCTGCCCTGCTCCAGGGGGACACCAGACCCCATCCCTGTCCCTGTGGGGCAGAGGAAAGGCGAGGCAGAGCCAAGGGCTGCAGCCAACTCTGCCCCTCATCCTCAGCCAGACACTGCCCAGCTGGGGGAATAAAAAGCTTTTTCCCAGCTGTTTTCCAGCTCCCAGAGCCCTCAGTAAGGCCATAAACCTGTGCTTGTGGTTTCAGGAGCCAGGGGCATGAGGTGCTGGCAGACAGGCAGGGTCCTGCCCACTGCAGCATCCTCTCCCTGGGAAGGGATAACTCGGGGCAGGCGGAGTCTGGGACGGCAGCTCTGACCTCGGAGCTGCAGACAATTCACTCTCAGCCCTCAAAGTCAGGCATTGAAGAGCTTTGGAACACTTCTCTGCCTTGGGCTTCTCTGCTGAAACCCCCTTTTCTCTCTGTACTGCAGAGTTCTCCAGTGGGAACGGGGAGCTCCATTCCCAGGGACAGCGGGAAGGGCGGTCTGGGGTTGGGGTTTCGCAGGGGCAGCTGCACCAACAACAGAAGAGGTACAAATGGTCCAGGTGAAGCTGCCTCACCTCTCCACGAGGGAAGGCTGAGAGGAATCACAAGGAAATACCATGTGCATTCGACAATTATTCCTGACAATTAGGAGTGAGCTGTTAATTTGTTGTTGACAAGGACGTGAGTCTCGATGCTGGTCAGGACACACCAATACAAGTGAGTACCAATGGCTTTTTAAAAGGTCTCCCCACCCCAAATTTGATGCTTCTACAAGAAAGAGATACTTCATCACCTAATGAGAACAGTAATGGTTTCTTGGGGTTCATTAGAGGGTCAATTAAAACTCTTTAACATGAACCAACTGGGGCTGCCACATCAGCACTGAGACCCTTGAGATCTTTGCTGCTGGGTACTGACATGAAGTTGGCTAAAGAGAGGCATTTTCACTGCTCAAAGTCCCAAACTGACCAAAATGAAAAAAAACCCCAAACAACAAAACCAAAATAAAATGAATGAAGTTGGCTAAAGAGAGACATTTTCACTGCTCAAAGTCCCAAACTGACCAAAATGAAAAAAAAAAACTCAACAAAACCAAAATAAAAATAAGCAGCTTTGTTGGTAGACTCTGTACATTTTAATAGGGGTTATTTTTGTGGGTTATTTTCTTAATTTCTCATGCTGGGACAGGGATAAGGGCTTGCTGTAAGTGCACAAGCTCCCCCTCAACCCTGGCACATCTCCAGGAACCTCAGGGCAGCTGTGGTTACAGCCCACCCCACGGTGGCCCTGGCCTGGTCACAGTGTATTTGAGGAATGTTTTCTCCTTCTTCCTCCTCCTTGCCCTTTCCTCATCCCCTCAGCTCAACCAGCCAAGCACCAACACTGAAAGCTTTTCACATCCACCTCCTGCTGGCCACCAGCTCGGGGTGGAAGAGCCAAAGGCACCCAGAAACCTGTGAATAAACCAGCAAAGCAGCAGTGGATTCATTTCCCTGGCTATGCTGATCCCTGCCAGGCTCAGGGCTGGTTGGATACCACGTGAAATTACTCAGGACCAGTTTTCTGCCCATTTCTGCTGCTGTGGATCCAGACCAGCTCCAGAAGTGACAAGAATCCAAGCCCAGCCTGGCTCTGGCCTTTCATCCTTTATCAAAAGCCATTTGCAAAGCTCTGAGTTTGAAGATGCAGTGGCAAGATCCTGGCCAGGGTGAGGACAGGGAATTCTTCCCAACCCAGCACCCACCAGCCCCCTCCAGGCAGGTCCAGTTTCCACCTGGAGTGGCCCTGGGGGACTCTGTGGAAATCAAAGGACACCTGCAGATTTCCAGCAAGCCAAAGGTTTGCAGGGCTGGCACTGCCCCCTTGTACCAGCTGAAAAGCACAATCATTAAACCAGTGGCTTTTAGAGACCTCAGTTTGGTAGTGATGCAGAATCCCAGTTGGAGGAGGCCTCCCAGTACCTCCAACAGCAGAAAACACAGAGCAGTAGGACCTGCTCCAGTTGCTCTGAGTCCTTCTGGTGGTGCCCAGGAACTTGTGCCAGGTTTTGGATCCTCAGGGAATCCACTGAAAACCAGCTGGAAAGCCCATTTTGCTTGCCAGTGATTCCCTCAGCACTGGTGCCTCATCCCCACGTGTTCCACAGGAGCTGCTCCCTGTTCACGGCAATGGAACCTCATCCAAAGGCTCTGCATTCCACACAAATCCTGTCCCAAAGCCAGCCCCAAACACCAGGGCATCCCCAACCTCACACAGCAGCACTGCCTGGGTCAGTGATTTCAGGTTTTAAATCAACTCTGAGGCTCCAAAATCCAACATCCCCACTCATGTCCAGCATTGCCACTCCAAACTTTTCCACAAAAGGATTTTTCTCTATGGGAAACAAAACCAAAACAAAGCCAAGGTGCTGAAGCAAAGGTGCACTAAAATGGTCAGAGGTTTCCACAAGGCAATTCATGGTGGGTGAACCTAAACCTCTTCTTCTTTCTCACCCTCCTGGTTTTCCTCCTTTTCCTCTGATAAAATAGGAGAGGGAAAACAGGGGAAAAAGCCTCCCTGGAAATTGCACTATTTTTATTTAGGGGAATGACTGCAAAAATGCCAATTTATCAAAATGGGATTTTTTAGAAGACATTTCTTGTGACTTTTCCTGAAACCTAACAAGTGCTTTTAACAACTTCCACGGGCAGCTCGAGCATCTCAAAGAGACATGAAAAGAAATGAGCTCATTGTTTTAGAGCAGCTCTGAGCACAGAACAGGCTGGTACCTCACCTGGAGACTGACTGAGCTGGGTCAGTGCAGCCAAGGAGCAGAATCCCGAGTTTGCCTTTGCCAGAGGGGCTGTAAATATGTTTGTTTGGGGTTTGGGGGAGTCCCCAGAGTCCCAGGGAGGACATCCCCACCTGTTTAACCTCAGCCTGGCAGGGGCTGTGTCCTCAGCTTGAGCTCCTCGCATCCCAAATCTTCCTCTGGCTGTGGGGGGCCGCAGGGAGAAGTTATTGATCCTTATTTGACTTTGGCAAAGCTTATCAATGTATCCCTCCAACTGAGACACGATTAAAGTAAGAAACTGAACTCTAAAAAGAACATTGTTAAAATCAAGCTCTTCAGCAGCAGGGAAAGCTGAGAAAATGCAACTTTTTTCGTGTCAAGGTTTCTCTAGAGCTGATTAGTTCAACTACCTTTCATCTAAAGATACAAAATGAGCTGCCCAGACAAACAAATCCTGACTTCTAGCTAGGGTGGTTGTAAAAAAACATTTCAAATGTTCACAATGTTTCAAAAAGGGTTCAAGCTATTGAGTTTTCACGCTGAGGAACTGCAGGGACCTGGCGGCACTCGAGAAACCAGAAGAAATAGAATGAGTGAAGTGTTTGTATAAATATTAGTCTTTCTTATATATATATTTACTCTGAAACTTACACTGATTCAATGTTGTGCCTACTGCCCGTTCTCCAAGGTATTCATCAGAGAAAGGAAAAGAAAACAAAAAGCAAACCCACAAAAAAGTCAAAACTCGGAGACTGGCCACCTTTCACAGGTAGACAATGAGTCCAAGCCCCAGGCACACTTGGGAGATTCAGAGCTTTCTCATGTGCACTTAGCTCCGAGGAGCCAGAGATTCATTGCTCAGATCCAGAGGCGAAATCCACGTGGATCTCTCTGTATCCAGCCTTAAAGTGACTTTGTACCCTCTGCAGCCTCACAAGGCAAGAATGTTTCTGCCACTGTCCCAGGCTGCTCCTACCCTGTCCAGCCTGGCCTGGGACACTGCCAGGGATCCAGGGGCAGCCACAGCTTCTCTGGGCACCCTGTGCCAGGGTCTCAGCACCTTCCCAGCCAGGAATTCCTTCCCGATATCCCATCCAGCCCTGCCCTCTGGCACTGGGAGCCGTTCCCTGTGTCCTGTCACGACACAGCCTTGCCCCAGTCCCTCTCCAGCACCACAACAATTTCTCTACAGCAAAGCAGAACATTTGGGTACCAGACCCAGCTGCTGGAGGGTCTCCCAGTCCTCCCGTGCCGGGACTCCAGGCAGCACCTTCCGTGTGCCCCGAGCCGCCCCGGGTGTCCCGCCCCAGCCCCGCCATCCTCCCGCTTTTCGCGGGAGCGCACGATTCCACCTCGCGGCCGACAGAGAGCACAGGACCAAGGACACTTCTGCACGGCCTCCCGACATCGCCAGCACATCGCCAGCAGCGCACCCGGGCCGGGCCTGGCGCTGCTCCAGCGCCGAGGTGAGCGGGCAGCGGCAGCAGCGACGCGTGTGGTGACAGCAGAGTCCCCCTCGGGGACCCCAGCGAGCCCGGAGCCTCTTTGGATGAAAGTCCCAGCCCATGTAAACAACCGCCGCGGAAGGGAGGAAAGCAGCGCCCCGCAGTCGCAGCTGCACAAGGGGAGCCCTTCCTTGGCTCCCGGATCTGAGGGTGCCCTCGCCACCCCGCACCGCCAGCCCTGCCCCGTTTTCGGAGCGGGGCAGGAGGGAATGGATTCCCTGGATGCCCCCATCCCTTCGACAGCCCAGACAAGCCACACCTAAAGCCTCTTTCCCCCCGCCGGTTCTCAAAGCGCTTCGCAAGCCGCAGGGACGCAGAGAGCGCCCGTGTCCCTCCTCCGCGGCCCCCCCGGCCGGAGCTCTCCTCCCCCGCGGTGCTGAACGCGGCCCCCCAGTATTGCATAGCATCGCAGGCCCTGATTTCAGCCGTGGGCTCGACCACCCCACGCGTGGGACCAGCCCCGCCGGGGGGGGACGCGACACCTCCCTCCCCCCTCCCCGCTCCTGTGGCCTTCCCGTGGGATGTGGGACCACCCGGCTGCTCCCCTGGCTCCTTACCCCGAGAGCAGACAAACGTCATCTCACGAGGATCCTTTGTCTTTTCTTTTTCTTTTTTTTTTTTTTTCTTTTTTTTTTTTTTCTTTTTTTGGTGTTTTGTGTTTTTAAATAAAAAATAAAATGTGTAAGAAAATAACATTTCTAAAGGAGACCATTATCATTCTACTCTCTCTCTCTTTCTTTCCCCCTTCTTTTTTTTTTTTTTTTTTTTTTA
>VZRX01018768.1:13329-48141 GCA_013398075.1 Notiomystis cincta
CCGCAGCCCTTTCTTTTTTGCGTGCAGTGAGTAAAAATAAACACTATTAATAGGCCAGCGCCTGTATGCGGAGCCGCTGATGGAAGGAGAAGGCAGCGGCAAGGGACAGCCTACGTTAAGTTTCTCCTTCCTCCCTGCCTTTGCCTCCTTTGGAAAAGGCTGGTGCAAGATGCTCCCAGCCGGCGGCAACGTCCTGCCCTGCTCGGCGGAGTAAATCCCCCGGCCCGGGGTGGGCAGCCGAGGTGTGAAGGTCGGGGGCTGTGCCCGCAGCCCGCTGCCGTCCCCCGCCGCCACCATCGTCCCTTCCCGCATGCAGCCGCCACGCCGGGGGTTGTTGTTTTNTTGTTGTTTTACCTGGTTTTAATGCTCGAGGATCAGCTCGCTCCCCCCACCCCGTTTTTATTTTTTTCCTTCCCGGTCCTTCCAGCCCTTGGTGCGAAGCCTCATTCCTCGGCGAGCATCGCTAATAGCGTTGGCAGAGAGCTGGCATCGACTTGCACTTAATATTCCTGCCCCATTGGATCTGCTGATAAATCTCAACTCTGACGTCAAAGTCTTCACTTATATTCATGATCCAAGTCTGTGAATCAGAGCCGCTGTGATCAGAATAACAACAAGGCTGGCTCCCTGCTCCACATCCCCATCCACACCCGCAGGCACGCGGGGGGTGCGCGCACCCGCCCCGCCGATCGTTCATTCATGAGCTCTCCCGCCACCCCGACGCACCTCCCCAAGGTCGGGGCCCGCTGCACCTGCGTCCTGCGGATGCAGCTTGGGCACCAGCCAGGCCCCGGCGCCTCGCAGGGTTTATTTTTACCGCTTGTGCCGGGGGACGCGGGGCTGCGAAGGGAGGGCGGTGATCCGGCGTGGCGCGGCTCCTCAAGGGCGATGCCCAGGACAGCGGCCCCGGGCCCCCCGCGCCCCCAGGACACGGCGGCTGGGGGGGCTCGGGGCTTCTGTGCAGCCGGGCTGGGGCAGGCGCGTCCCTCCGCAGGGAAACACCGCGCCCCGGAGCCTTCGCCCCACGCCGGCTTCCCTCAGCCGGAGGAAAGCTGCCGTGAGGAGGATCAGCACCTGGGAGCTTCGCCCGGCGCGGCACCCGCCCGAGGGCTCCGAGAATGAGGGTCTGACCCCCTCACCGCAGCACCCACCCATCCCCAGAGCTGCCTTCCCGAGCGTTTGGGGAAGGAACAAATCCCAAAGACACGGTGAATTTTCCCAGCCATAAATGGCTCCGTGATTCATCTCGGGAGCACGATCGTCCAGGCAGGGACGCTCAGTTCCTGGATCCACAGGATTTCAGCTACACCTTCTCCCCTTTTCCCTACTGGTTTCATAACACTCCAGCTTCCCTCTTTCATCCCCCTCTCTCTTCCAGGCTGGAGCTTTGCGGTGCAGCCAGCTCAGCGCTGGGAAGGATTTCCAGCTCCTGATGCGCAGAGATATTCAGGTGAATATCAGTGATTTTGGCTGAACCCAACCGCCCCGATTCGGAGCATCTGGGTTCCTAATCAGGCCAAGCCCCATCCCGGGGGACTCGAATCGTCATCTACCTGGGGCCGCCGGGCGTGTGACCCAGCGAGCCGAGCGACAGGAGCGGCACCGGGCGGGGCGGAGGAAACGCGGGCGAGGAGCTGAATGGAGCCTCTCCCGCTCCCGGTAATTACGCACCGCCCGGGAAAGGGGAGGCGGCTGCGGAGCTCTGCCCGGAGCGGGATGCGGGAGACGCGCTGCAAGGAGCGGCGGCGGCCGAGGGGATGCGCCGGCCGGGCGTGGTGGTCTGAGAGGTCAGAGCCCAGCCGGGATGGGCCACGGGCGCTGCAGGGCTGAGCAGGGATGGCCCTGCTGTCCCTGCTGTCCCTGCTGTCCCTGCTGTCCCCAGCCGGTGGCCGCAGCCCTGCACCAGGAGCAGCCGAGTGAGGGTGGCTACACGCAGCACACAGCGGTGGCCCCGGGCTGGCCCTTGTCACCTGTAGGTGCCCCTTGCGGGGACAGGCACGCTCCAGAGGTCCCAGCTGATCCCAAACTCCAGAGGTCCCAGCTGATCCCAAACCCTGCTCCCTCCAGCATCCCACCCCTCCTGCACTCTCCCTGCAGAGACCCCTCAAACACCCAGCACTCCCACAGCAGCCCCTCCCTTCCCACCTTCAGTTCCTCCCCTCACATCCAGCACAAGTTTGCCACAAGCCCAGGACGCTTTTCGTACTTCCTACAGCAAATTCCAGACCCTGTCAGGAGTTATCCCACTCAGCCCCCTTTCCATACACACATCCCAGTGGATTTCAGCCACCATGGGGGCTGCTTGTCCTCCTGCCCAGGGAAGAGCAGCCCCGTGTCTCCAATGAGTTTTTTGGGGGTTTCATCAGTGCATAGGGGGGCAGGGGATTGGCAAAGCACCCCAAGAGTGCTGAGATTTTCTGACAAAAATGACATTATCTGGCCCCTTTTAAACCAGGGCTCACCCTGTTGCACAAGGGGGGATGTGCCACTGAACACCCTGTTTTCAGTGCTTGAGAAGCTGCTTTGTGAAGTTGTATTTAATGTTCTGAGCTCCCTGAGTAGCTGCAAGACCATTCTGACAATATTCACATATTAGATATGCTTTATCTATATTTGGCTCAATAGAGAGGGGCAAAGATCCAAGCTAAGCAAAGACACAAGGCTGACACTGCAATTACAGAGCAGGAGGCCACCATTCTCACCTGGGAGCACTGCTCAGCGTGGAAAAAGTCTCCCACCTTCATTCCTCATCATCCTCCTTGGATTTTGGCCCTCAGGAGAAAGCTCAGTGCTGAACAAGACAAGTTTTCCTATGGCTCTGCTCTGTGAGGGTCCTGGGTGCCCCCAGCCCACAGCAGGGCTCCATCTGGGGCTCATCCTGCCTTAGAATTTGTGCTTTTTTGGTTCAAACAGGTGGGTGGCAAGTTACAACCAGGGTGGCAATCACTAATGACGTGGCTGTGCCAGGCCCAGCCCTCTGGGAGCCAAAGCTGGAACAAGGGCTGCTGTTTGAGGGCACACTCAAAGAGAGGAATAACTCCAATTCCAACTCTCCCTTGGGGAACCATCATCACCTCCCAACATCCCAGAAGCTTTCCCACCCTCCTGTGGGAGCATCCTGAGCCTGAGCTGACAAATCCACGAGCTCAGTGCCTCGTGACCCCCGAGCTGGGCTCAGACCGTGCTGCCGGAACCTTCCCCCGCGTATTTATCCCGCAGCGCGCGGATCCAGCCTTATTCCAGCACCTCCCTTGTTCCCTGTTACTCCAACGGGCCTTGAGGAGCTCTGAGAAGGAAAAGCACAGCTATAATTAGCAGTGCTGACTAATCAGGGTGGCAAACGAGCGCTCGGCGCCCGCCAGCCTCCCCAAAACGGGGCCGTCGGGGGCCGCGCCGCCGGAGAGTGCGTGAAGTCCTACATTCCAAGGCTTTGCATAATTCCTGGAGGAAACCAGGCCATTTTCTCACTGCTGCCACTGGAAAGATGGGGATTCTCCCAGTGCTGCTCTGGCTGCAGCGTCCCAGCCTGGTGGGGAGAGCCAGGCTCTGTTCTGTGGTGGGCTGGGGTGGTTGAGGCGCCGATGCCGAAGCCAGGCACTGGAGGAGTTGGAGGATGGGAGGCAGGAGCGTGGTGATAAAATCATCCATGTGTGTGGAAAAGCAGCTGATTTGCCTGAAAAGCCTCTCTCCAGGTAGCTGGGATGGGTCCCTCCCAGGTCCTGGCCTGCAGGAGTGCCCTGTGCCCTCCCCTTGCAGCATCACTGCTGCAACCCTGGTTTTACCTCTCGGAGAGGCACAGGCGGATCATTGGCTCTTCCAGCACCAGGGAACACCTTCCTGCCCCCAGACGAGCTCTCCCTGCCTTGTCCAGCCTGGGGACAGTGGGGACACCGTGTGTCACTGCCCTGCTGCTGTCACACATCCAGGGAACTCCCCCATCCAGGGGGACAATGCCCGGCAGTGCCAGGAGGGAAGGAGCAGCCCTGTGCCATTCCAAGGCTCCCTCTGACTTCTCCTCCTAATTCCCACCAAACAAACACTCACACCAAGCCAGGGGGAGGATTTTTCCTCCTTCCACCAGTGATATCATCCCCACAGGAGTGGTTTTGCTCCAAGTCCTTTCCTGAGCCAGAGGGACACGTTTCAGAGCACCTTTGCTGGCACACACCGTGCCACCATATGTCACTGAGCAGGGCTTCTGGGAAAAGGGATGTTTTCCAAAAAAAGGGCTCCTGCACGGTGCTTTACTCCTTCTCCCAAGCTGTATGTGCTGCTCTGGCTGGGTGCCTCATCAGGAGTGACTGTGTTTCCCTAAGCTGCCGTTCATCCAGCCATAGGGAACACTGGGAGCACGCAGGATATGAGGCAAAATATTCGGGCATGTGAGTGTGATAATTAATAATTAACAATAACCCGATTTACCTGATGTGGCACGGAGGTGAGGAAGGTTTGCTGTGAGCGTGGATGGGACAAAATTATAAGAAAGATCCTTAAAATAACCAGAAAATCTGGAGGTTTTTTCAGCTGAGTGCTGGGCAGCCGTCCCTCCCTGCTGTGCCCCTGCCACCTGCTGCCACCAGCGTGAGTTTTCCAAAACCAGGCTTGGAGTGAGCTGCTCTGGAGCACCAAACTCTGGAGCCCCATCAGAGATGCAGCTCTCAGCACCAGGATGGTCCCAGTTCTGTGTGGAAAAGCCCAGAGCCGAGGATACCCCAGCCCCAAGAGGAATCCACAGGCACTGTGTGCCAGCAGGGACGGATTTAGGGATGGACTTACTGCTCCATTTCAATCTCTAAACCCCCCGATGATCTCTCCTGGGGGTTGGCACAGGGGGAACACGAAGCATCCCCCCCACCCGCGGGGAGAAGCCCCCTGTGAGGCACTGAGAGCTCCTCCAGCCTCCCCAGCCCCTTTCCCGCCGGGCAGGAAGGACGTTGGGTTCCACAAATCCCGGGGAACAATTCTCAGCTTTGGAGTGGAGCACAGGGCAGCTCGACACCCCCGAGCCCCACACAGTCTCCATTTATTGATTTTAACTGGGGCTTCTGAGATTTAAACAGGCTCCTGTGTGGAGCCACAGCGCTGGGCTCCCCTCCCGAGCACGGGCACATTCCCGGGAATTAGGCTGGATCCAGAGCCCCGGTCTCCGGATGGGGTGGGTTGGGGCATCAGCAGAAAAGATCACAGTTGGGAGTGAAATGATTTGGAGAAAGAGAGTGCTTGGCTTGGCAAAAACCTGTTTGAGTTAAAGAGAGCCGTGGTGGGACTTGGCAGCACCGTGGTCACATCCCGACCTTCAGCCTGAGCCACGCCCACCCCGATTTTGGGGGTCTGGAAGTATTTTTCCCTCTCTGGGCATTGCAATTTCTCCTTCAGCACCTCTGTCCTGAGCACTCGAGGATTCCCCAGGATCAAAGAGACATTTCCAGGAGTTGAACACCCAGCCAGAGTGAAGAGCTGCTGAACATCCTGGGACTCTCCCTTCTCCATCCTCCGGGCTGGGATGTAAAGCAGAGGAGTTCTCTGGTCCCACAGGAACTCCCAGGAGATGCTGGAGGGGGCTTGGCTGAGACGCCACAAATTCATCCTCCCCCTGAGACCCCCAGGGATGAACTCACGGCAGAGGGAATGGGAAAAGCAGCAACAGGAAAAACCCTCCAAACGCTTCAGAACTGCCCAATTCGAAGCGTTTGGGGGAGACGGAGGCAGCAGGGTGGATGGGGAGGAGGACGCCCAGAACTGCGCCTTCCCCCCAGATTTGAGCTCTTTCTCTGGGGTTTTCTGAATTTT
Organism: Notiomystis cincta; assembly: GCA_013398075.1. NCBI lineage: Eukaryota > Metazoa > Chordata > Aves > Passeriformes > Notiomystidae > Notiomystis > Notiomystis cincta. The sequence continues at coordinate 19,120 of VZRX01018768.1, forward strand.
TTTTCCCTCCTGAAAGGTCAGCTCTCTTGTCAGAGCTCGAAGTCACAAGCACGGTCCCTGATCTGAGTGTAATCGTGTTTGATGAGTCACTTGTTTAACAGGAAGAGGCTGCTGGTTGCTATAGGGATGGCAGCAGAGGGGAGAGGATCCCTCCCTCACCCTGATCAAAGAGAAAACGCAACAATTCCAGGCTAAAACCCCCTTTGCTGCCACTTTTGGACACAGTTTGGTATCGCAGCTGCAGGGATGGCCAGGAGCTCTCTGAGCACGGCACATCCTGGAGTTTGGGGACATCGCAGGGCTGGGAAAACGCGGGGAGGGGTCTGGATGAGCGCTGTGCTCCATGATGGGCTTGGGCACCGCGGGGAACTGGGAGCTCCAGGGGCTTTGGGGTGACGGGAGGAGACCCTGCTGAGCTCCCCGTTACTGCCTCGGTCACCCCATCCCTCCTCCAGGCTTTTCCCAGGTCCCGGGGGAGCGCAGCGCTCCCGGGAATGCCAATCGCTCCGCTGCCCTGCGCGAAAAGGTGACCCCTGGGCGGGCTGGGGGAGCTGTGGCCGTTGTCACCCTCGGGATGAGGCCACCACTCGCCAGTGTCCCCGGGACCCATCTCCTCCCGGCTCGGGGAGCGCCAGTCTCGTCCCGCTGGGTTCGGGTCACTCCCTGCACCCCTCGTTCCCCCTTTTCCTTCTCCGGGCCACACCGGGGGATTTATTCCCAGATCCACGCCCGGAGGAGGCTCCCGGTCACTTTCACAGGGGGAATTCTGCCAGGCCCACCCCAGGTAACCCCCGGCTCCTGCCTGGGGCTCGGCAGAGCTGCTGCTCCCCCCCGGGACACGCCCAGCTCTTCATTAGGGAACCGCTAATTACCTCGCCGTTGTTCCTTGGCGCCTTGCTAAGTTTAGCTCCGCTGCTCCTGACAGGGATGCAATTTGCCCACTCGCACTTTTCCCTGTGGATCAGGAGAATTTGGTGCCTCTTCGTGACGGGGAGGAGACAGGGAAGAAAACCTCCAGCTCTCAGCTGTGCTCCGCGAAATTGTTTGTATTCGATCCCTCCTGCGCCAGGGGGTTTGGAGAGCTCCTCATTGTGCTGCCAGGAGCGTCTTCTCCCTTCCACAAATCCTCTGGGAGAAAATAAAAGGTGGGGAAAATACGCAGATGGCACTGAGAGACCCAGATCTCTGTGGGGACATCACAGCAGAGCACGGGTTTGGGTGCCCTGATGCCACAGTGGCACTGCCAGCGCTGGGAAGGCTCTGTGCCACCACCTCTGTCCTCTCCAAGCCACCGTGGCCCCGCCAAACCCAACCTGGCAAACTCCCCGAGCATTTTGGGAGTTCTTCAGGCTGCCAACACCGCGCCCACAGAGGGGGGATTAGAGGAATTACCTCTGCTCCATGAATCCCCCCGCGCTTCATGGGCTGTCTGTGCCCAAATCTGCTTCTTTGGGTGTTTGAGTTCCCCAAATCCTGCCCTGTTGGGTTCCTGCCCCCCAAACCCTGCCCCAGCAGGTCCCTGACCCTCAGATCCTGTCCTGCTGTCTCCCTGCACCCCTAGGTGCACAACCCCAGCGGGAAGGGGGAGATGCTCCGTGGCCACACAACCAAATTATTACAGCCCCGTGCTTAATTAAATCCGACCCCAAACCATCGACCCCGGCATAATCTGCAGCCAGGTGGCTCTTTCAAGAAGGGAAAAAAATCCCGTTTTTCCCATCAGGTGTTTCTTGAGGCACACGAGAGGCAGGAGAGGTTCTTTAAATAGCGCAGCACAGGAGGCAGCGCCCGGGGTGGAAGCTGCTGGAGCCGCCGTGCTGAAGGTCGGCTCCGCACACGGATTCACGCCGGGACACCGCGGGCGAGCGAGCACAGGGCTATTTTTAGCTGCTTGGCTTTTTAAGAAAACAAAACCCCATCCAGGAAAAACATCGCTGGGATATCGGGAAAAATAAACCCAGCCCAAATCCCGGTGCTTGGGAGCGCCCTGTGCTCTCCGTGGAGCATCTCTGCGTCCTCTGGCACGGGCAAGGAGCCGACCCCCGGCTCACTGCAAATTTAGGGAAATATCGGGGATTTCAGCCCAAGGCACAGCGTGTTGGCATTTCCTGACTCTGTTAAATGGGAAATAGGGAGATCAGAGCATCCTCTCAGCGCACAGCTGGGTGCTGTGGCATTAATTAGAGCTTCAGCTCAATTAGTGGGTGGGGAAAGGGAGGGAAGCCAAGGCAGCGGGGTTGGTTTGCAGAGCAGCCAGGGCAGGTGGGGTCACGGCGGTCCCCGAGCCCAGGGCACGGCCAGAAACGCCCCCGGCAGCCTGGCCGTGCCTCGGGGGCTGTTTGGGGTTTGGAGCATCCCCAGGGGCTGCACTCCGCCCCTGTGCCCGCCTGGCAGCCCCAGCAGAGGCACCCAAAGGTGCCCCTGGGAGCCCCTGGGAGCTTCCTCCCTGCCACCACACTTGGACCGGCAAACCCAGGGGGTATTTTCCTCTCTAATTAATGTCTTTTCATCCTCAGAACCTTCCCAGGTGTCCTAACCCCGCACCCAGAGCAGCACTTGGCGTGTGGCACAGCCTCGCCTCCCTGTGCCCGGCCAGGAGGCAGCGTCAGGAGAAATGCCCCCAAATCAGGGGGTTTTGGCTGCCACGGGTGCCCTGGCGAGGGACAAAACCCTGGTGGGGGAGCAGGGCTGTGTCTGGGCAGGGCAATCTGCTCAGCAGGATAAAAAAAGAGAGTTAATGAGAAACAAGAGCCGCTGGAAAACTCCTCAGCCAGCCCAGCCCAGCCCTCCATCCGCTGCTCCTGGCTCTGCTCGGCTCTTGAGAGAGCCCAAAGTGAGGGGAACAGGGAAAAAGGACAAGCCCAGCTTTTCCCAGCGCCTGAGGGAGGGGAGGTGCCCGGGAGCGGTGCTGGGGACAGCGGAGCTGACGGTGCAGCTGCCAAGGGGGAGAGCGGCAGCTCAAACCCATCAAAGATGCACAAGGGGAAGGGAGACCTCCCAAAACACCTCCCAGCAGGCCTGGAGGAAAATCGGGATGGAAATGGATGGGACGAAACACAAAGCGAGGTGGTTCCCCACCCATGGAAGTGGTTGGACGGGGCTCGGAGCATCCTGGTCTGGGGAGAGGTGACTGCCCTGGCAGGGATGGAACGAGAGGATCCTTTCGGTCCCTTCCAAACCATTCCATGACGATTGTCTGATGATAATCAACGGTGGAGAGGTGGAGGAGGGGTCTGTGGGTCCGCACAGCGGTTTTGGGGCAACCCAGGCGCCCCCAAGAAGACTCGGAGCAGAGCCGGCTCCCTCCCAGCAAGATTCACCAGCCCCGTCGGGTTTTTTTCAGTGCCGAGATAAAATTAGTGCCAGATCTCCTGAAGCTGTCACTCAGCATCCCGCAGCGTTTGCTTTCCTTGGGAATGTGACTAACAGGGAAGCGATTGAACACGCCCGGGGAAGGTGCAGGGGAGAGGGAATATTCGCTTTCCTCCCTGGGAAGGAAAAAAATAACCAACTTCAGGAGCCACTTGGCAGCCTCAGAGAGCAAAGACACTTGGGCAGCGCTCGGGGAGGGATGAGGGAGTCACCTCCCGGTCCTTCCCGGCTCCTCCCAGCGCCGGACACGGGAGCCACGGCCGGAGATGGGACCGCCAAGGTCCGGGAGCCGCGGCTCGGATGAGACCGCACAAAAAAAGTCCCCCCGGCTCTTGTTTTTTCTCTCCCCGTTTTCCCACGGCTCCCACCTCCACGGAGGATGCTCCTGCTGCCGCTCCCCGCCGGCAGAGCCCTTTTGTCACACGGGTTTGTCGCCTCTGCTGTCGCCGCTCCGAGGACGGACCGATCTCCCCCCGCTCCAGTTCCAGCCCCGCGGCTCCGACCCGCAGCCCGGGGTCGCATCCCCGCTCCTTCCCCGCCTGATTTCGGAGAGGGCTGAGCTTTGGTTGGAGATATTTTTAGGAGATATCGCGGCCGCCAGCTCTCCCGGGAATCCTTCTGTCCCCGAGTCATCGCTCCCGGCTCAAACTGGGCGGAAACAGCGCGGAGAAATTGGTTTTCCCAAATCCAGCAACCTCCTGCCGGTGGGGGAGGATGGGAAACCTTGACAAAACCAAAGCTTGGCTTTTCTGCTGGGTCTGACGTTCAAGGAATTGAGAGGCCCCAGCAATTTAAACCCGGGTTTAAGTTCAGTTTTACACCATCCATGAGAAACTAGGAAAAAAAAAAGGGTAAAATCTCAATTTTTTCACTTTACCACTCCCTAGGGGCGAGTTAATGAAAATAATTCCATTTTGCTCTGTCTGCTGACTTCAGACATCCCTTAATGGCCCTTCCTGATCCTCACCAACCCACGTTTGTGCCCACAGCTCAGGGGACACCTCGGGCACGTGGCAGGAGGCTCTGGCAGGGGAGGAGCATCCTCAGCACCCCGGAGGTGTCGGGGCTGTCCCTCCATCCCCACCAGCAGCAGGTCCCAGCTCTGCTTCGGCTCTTCAGTGCTGAAATGGTGGCAGAGAATTCTGAAGGAATAAACTGGATTTTTTCCAGACTTGTGGCCTTTCTCTTGGGGAAATATTGTGACTCAAGATCTGAAAATGAACAGTTTAATGTTCAAAGAAAATAAAAAATAAAAGAAAAATGAGAAAAAAAGAGGACTCGGGGAGGATGGCCAAGAATAACCCTTTTCCCTCATCCCCCCATGTCTCTCTGAGAATTTGCTGAGGAGGAGCTGAGGTTTGCTGGTGTGAGGGTGGGGGCAAAGGGAGCTGGAGCTGTTTCCAAAAGGAGCAACCTTTGGCACTGGGGGGTTTCACCTCAGCTTGCTCAGGTGATGGCAAAGGGGGGCCTCTTACAGGTGTGGTTGGACCCACATGGGGTTTCACCCTCCAGGGACTCTCTGGGATGCAGAGATGGAATTTCCCAGCTGCCACAGTCCCCACGGAGTCCCCACAACCTGCAAGGACGCTGCTGTGCAGCTGATGCTTCCCAAATATCCAGGGCACTTCAAGCCACCCAAAAGGACCAAGAGACCCAAACTGTGGGGGATGCAAAGACTCCACACAGGGAGGTCTCACAGCTCTGAAATCTGTGCTGTCACCAGCGTGAGAGTCCTGGCTGAACACATTTTCCTGCTGGCTTTGAGCAGGGTCTATCCCAGAGAGATCTCCAAGGTGCCAAGCACCTCTGGACACAGCTGGGATTCCCCTTCCTTTGGGCCATCCATCCATCCATCCATCCATCCATCCATCCATCCATCCATCCATCCATCCATCCATCCATCCATCCATCCATCCATCCATCCATCCATCCATCCATCCATCCATCCATCCATCCATCCATCCATCCATCCATCCATCCATCCATCCATCCATCCATCCATCCATCCATCCATCCATCCATCCATCCATCCATCCATCCATCCATCCATCCATCCATCCATCCATCCATCCATCCATCCATCCATCCATCCATCCATCCATCCATCCATCCATCCCACAGCTCTTCCCCGCTTCCTGGCAATGATTTGCTGGAGTAGCTGTGGCTGCTTCTCAGAGAAGGAAACAAAAGCACTTAACAGAGTGCTAATTAGGGCACTTAATCACTAGGAAGTCGCTCAGCTGCTGAACTCCACCTGCTATTTCATGGACACTCAAAGTTCAGCTGCTTTTGGCCTCAGCCTCAGCCTGCCCAAGGTGGCAGCAGCAGCCCCAGGTTCACTCCAGCTCTTGTTGGCTTCTCCCTTCTGACTCCAGGCCTTAAATCCGAGTAAATGTCTCTTTTCTACATCAAAATTCCTCACACAACACGTTCTGCTGAAGCAGCTCACTGCAGATAAAAACCACCTGGAAAGCAAAATGAACTCGGGTAGATCTGGGATGTTCCCGACTCCATCACAGCTCTCAACCCCCATCCTTGCCCTTCTGCCCTTCCTTCACCCTGCCTGGGACTTGGAAATCACCAGGGAAGACCCAGCTGGGACTGTTTGAATATTTTTAATTGATTTTACATGAGCTGAAGTGTTGCAACCACTGCGGTGCTTTGTATTTGTGTTTGTTATTTGTATTTAGGAGCTTTTAAAACAACTGACAGCCACTAAATGTGCTCATTATTAACAACTCAAATATTTAACAGGCTGCTGCTGCTGTGTAATTAATTCATCTTTCCCTTCCCAGCTTTCTCTCTCCTGCTGGTGCAGAAACATCCCCCACACTCCAGCAGATCCAAACAAGCACCACCGGGGAGGGAAGGGATTGGAAGGGACCTTAAGGATCATCCCAATCCATCCCCTGCCATGGCAGGGACACCTCCCACTGTCCCAGGCTGCTCCAAACCCTGTCCAGCCTGGCCTTGGACACTCTCAGGGACCCAGGGGCAGCCACAGCTGCTCTGGGAATTCCAGCCCAGCTCCTCCCCACCCTCCCAGCCAGGAATTCCTTCCCAATATCCCATTTAACCGCCCCCCACCGTGTCACTTGGAGGTCTTTAATTCTGATACAAATGACGTGACCACTTCCCTCTGCAGAACAGGACAGGATGACCCCACTGCCTCCTTTCTAACCTTCCCCACGCTGAGCTCTCCCTCCCGGCCACCTCATCCCAGGGTTCTGCTCCGGGGACCACACAAATTCCCGGCTCTGCAGGAGCCGGAGGGAAGCAGAGCAGAAGCAGCCCCGAGGTTAATTAGTGCAGGGAGAGCAAACGCCAGCAGGACTCTACATGTTGGGAATTAATTACGTTTCAGGGATTGTTTCCTTTTGCTAAATGCCCACAATGGGAAGGTCTGACTCGTCTCAGGGGCCTTTGTCAGTCTATTTTCTTTCTTGTACCCATCAAATGGGATTTGTTTTAAATATCTCCTAAAGGGAGCTGGCACGGGGACTTGGAAAGCTCCTGCTGGTAACCAGAACGTGCTGAGCACCAGCAGCAGGTCAGGAAGCACCTCTGTGCTGCAGGGTCTGTGCAGTTTGAGGGAAAATGGTGTTTCACAGAGAAAAATTAACCGTGGGGTGGTCTCCATGCTCACTTCAGTGCAGGTTCTGGAGAGGAGCTGCAGTGAGAATCCCAGCTCCCAAATCCCAGCTCCAGTCCTGCCACTCAAAGCTCAAACCACTTTGCTTTCAGCCCTTCTGACTTTGGCTGTTCTCTCCCAGTGAAGAAGTTCTTTCCAGGGAATGCTCTCCCTGCAGGTTCATCCCAGGCTGACAGGAGTTAAAATCAGCTCCATTTATTTATTGCTAAGGTGTGACCCAGCAGGACAGGACCAGACAGCATTTGGGATTGACAAGGTGGTTTTACAGAGCAGCTGCCATCTCCCAACCTCCCTTACTCCTTCAATTCCTACTCACGGCAGCACAACTGACCCCATTTTCCCTGTGCAAAGGGGAACTGCAGTGAACCACACAGAAATGAAGACCTGGCCTGCAGTGAACCTGAGCAGCTCCAAGCACAGGCTCCTGAGGTTGCTTTTAAATGTCTCTGTTCCAGATCAGTCAGGTGGTATTTGCAACAAAGTCCGAGGGAGTCCAGCACAGGGGGAGAGGGAGAAGAAATCCCAGGAAAGGCAGCAGCAGAGCTCCAGGGGTGATGGAGGAGCAGCAGTGCTGGGATGGGGGCAGGGAGAGGCCCTGGGTAACCTCTCCTGCTTCAGCAGCACAGCACTCACAGTCTCTGGCAGTGAATTATTAAACTCTCCTGCTCTGACCCATTTCTGCACAGGTTACATGGCTGCAGAGAGCAGCATCAGGATCCTCAGGGTGGGAGAAGCTGAGGGCTGAAATCCAAGGAAAAGCCTCTGGGTGCTGTGGGTTTGATCATAATGACCTTTATTGGAGACAGGTGGGGTCATTTATTATACAGAAGTAGCATCACACCATTCTCTTCCCATTTAATTCCTTTTAGTCTCCTTATAAATCTGTAGCAAAAGTGCACTTTTAACAGTTTTTAATCTATAGTATATATCTTTCAATATTATCTCTCAGTCAGGTATTTTATTTGTAAAAAGGTATCACCAGATATACAAAATACATGTCTAGTGTACTACATTACTTTTTGTATTTACTGTTTAGGTTATTTTTAACTCAGTGCTCTCTCTTTTTTTTTTTTATCATTTTTTGCAAGACTCAGTGATGACAGTTTTCTGGTGGCATCACCAGGAGAGGACTCACAGCTTGTGTGTGGAGAAGGGGAGAAGACTCTTAGCCAGGAACAATTGTCACACAACAGGAACAAGATGACAAGAACATTTGCTGCTGTTGAATGTGTCTCTTCAAATGACAGTACTCTGTATAATAAAAAATAATTAAAAAACCCAATGTCCATATTTTATCTTCTGGAAGAGATGTGCCAGGAGGATGGAAGCTGCACCCAGCTGGAATACAATGGCAATGGTTCATTTGCATTTTGAAGGCAGGAGTTAATTGCTAAACATCGGTTTGTGGTGGTGAGAGGAAGGAACAGACACGGGCAGCACGAGGAGCTGTGAAATGCTGCTTTCCTGAGGACAGAGTTTTGGTAAAATATCCAATATCCCACACAAGCCACAGAATTGCATAAGTTAAAGATCCTCAAGAACAAGGAGCACTGGGGACACGTGAGGGAAGAGCCACACCAGGGACACACAGCCCAGGGAGCCAGCAGGTGAGGACAGCACAGCTCACTCCTGCTGGGAGGCTGCAGCCAGCTGTGACAAACTTTGGCACAGCAACAGGACTTCGAGAGAAACTTGCACAAGATTTTCTGAGATTTCTCACAGATTCCTTAGTCTTTTCTTGCTAGTTTATCCTTGAGATTATCATATATACACAGTAATGGATAAATTGCTTCATTGCAGTCTTCAAAAGACCAATGATTTCCCCTGGGAAGCAAGGCCTAGAGAGGTAAAACAATCAGAAGTGTTTTGGGGGGTCTTAGGATTCCCAGACGGAGACAAACATCACCAACAACGTCTGGAACACTGACCAGGCAATGCCTGGTGGGCTGGCTGGTTTTCCTTCTCACCTGGTCATTACCTTGAAGACTCAGAACTGCTGGATTAGTTCCCTAAATACCCCTTCCCTTGGTCAAACCTTTCCCAATTAGTGCTGTTTCTGTGGATTAGCATAGATTCAAAATGCAACTTGCTTGGAATTGAGTGAAATGTGGAACAGATCCTGCTTCAGAATGAGGGCACTTTTGGTTTATGCAACAGCTCCAAGAAAGGCTGGGACTCCCAACCTTTCTACAGCAGAGATGGTCTCTGACAGGCAAGGGCTGCTCTGCTCCCCTGGGACCTGCAGCAACGGGGCCTTGACAAAACTGCTGCTCCCAAGGGAAAATGCACAGCAGGAGAGGCTGGACATGAGACAGTTCTCTGCCTCCTGCAGGAGACACAGAGCAGCACGAGTACAAAAAGAAGCAGTGCTGGCAGTGCTCTCCAGACCCGAGAGAATGCAGGATGGGGAGGTTCACAATGCTGCAGAGAGAGGGGTTTGTCTGCTTTTTCTTTATAAAAATTACAGACTTGACATTTCCAATATGTCTTAGCTTTGTACTGCTTCTCAAGTCTGAGTCACCAAAAATATCCAGCAACCAGCTGCTGCTCATATCCTAAAATATGCCTTCAGCTGACACTGAATATTGAAATCGTTCTGCTAAAATACAGAAAAACCATGGCAGAAACCAAGGTATAGCCTCAGGCCAAGTCTAAATGGTAAAAATCCTACAATGCTACTTTGAAATCTCTTCTGGAGTTCATGAACAAATAAGCAGCCAGGTTTCAAGTAGAGGTAACACAGATTTTGGAAGATAGCACATTGAAAAAAAAAAAAAAACCAACCAAAAAAAACAAAGCCCAGAAAGAAAACTGGAACAAAAGCTCTTCTCATTAGGGCAGTTCAGCACTCATCCTCCAAAAAGGGCAGGGAGGGAGCTCTCTGCTCTCCTCTCCTGCCCCCTGGTCTGTCCTGGTCCTACAGCAACACCGAGGAACTGCTTCTGCTGGCACCAACATGTTCCACTCGGGCATAGCTTGATCCCTTTGTCCTTGTGTCCATCTCTTGTCTCAGTCCCTGGACTGGTAGAAGAGAATATATCCAGATTCGGAGTTTTTGGAAATGTCTGATGTTAACCCATAGAATTCTTCAATGGCCTGGGCATCAATTTTCTGAAAATTAATGAAAGCTTGAATTAGTTTCAATCACAACACCCTAAAACCCAGATAAACCATTATTCCCAGTTCTTGGAGGTGATCTGGAAAGCCAAGCAGTGTTGACACTTCAACATCATTCAATCCAATAAAACATTTTTTTCCCACTTAATAACTGTTGAAAAAACAGGAATTCAGGATGGAATAATAAACTTCTCAGAAGGGCTGCTGTCCTAAGCTGGACTACAAAACAAGTGATCCATGAAAAAGGACTACATGACATTTTTATATTTGCTTTTCTCAGACTGGTGGTACCTTGCCTGAATATTTTATAATTAATTTTTTTTATAATTAAAAAAAAAAGCAGTCACTGATCAGGCAAGGTGGTTTTTGTACAGCTGCAAGGACATGTTGTGCAGATTGAAAATTCAGCTAAAATAACTCCAGATTTCAAAGTTTTCATGACCCTTTTAAGGAGAGAAGCCCTGCAAGTGCCACATGAGTTCTGTGGCTCTCATCTGATTATGATCTTTGGTCATTAGAGAGCTTTCCTACATGGCAAAGCCTACTGGAACATTATCACCAGGTTTGTGTCTTAGGAAAAATGATTATTTGCTGCACTAATAGAATTTAAATGTGCTTAAAATAAAACTTATTTCAAGTTGTAACCTCTGTGCAGAAAAGCTGCTTTGCTCTCCTACTCCAACCAGCTCCTAGAGGGCTTTTTAAATAGTTTTTAAAGGTGCAGGTTCCACATGTCCTGATCCAGCTGCTGAGCACAGCTGGCTTCCCATCAGTGAGGTGGATCCTGCAGCCCAGAGACTGGAATGAAACATTCCCAGGGATCTGTGCTGCTCAGCTCTCCACTGGGATGGAGTTTTTTAATGCCTTCAGGACTCTGGATCCACTGGGATGGAGTTTTTTAATGCCTTTAGGACTCTGGATCCCCAGAAAGGAGAGGCTGAGGGAGCCTGAATTTGTTGAGGAGATGAGCCTCAAGTCTCTTCTTATTCCCAAGGAATAAAGCTGAGGAAGTGAAGAAATGTTCTGAAGCTCTGGCTTGAACACCTGCCCTGCTCAGGATGAGCACAGACCAGGCTGGGATTACATTTTAAAAGAAAGGGATCCTGCTCTGCCTCCAGCAGGAGCCTCCTCAGCTGCTCCATCCATTTGGAAAATGTTAAATCTCTGCTCACTGACCAGATTTTGGCACCACCACGAGCTCAGCAGCACTGGATTCTCCACGTGGCACTGCCAAACAGCACTGAGCTGGGACCAGCCCTTTCCCAGCACAAGGAAAAACAGGTATGAGTTTTGAGAAGATGCATCAACTGCAGAAATTCTCTTGAATTCAAGAGTTTTGTTAAACATCTTCTGTTAAAAAAGCAGAGAGGGGAAAAAACCCCCAACCCCAAAACAGGTATTTTATCTTTTCTCCATTCAAGGAGAGAGGGGAAGCTGAAATCCCCTGCTGAGGCTGGTGCATTTTCACACCATTTATTAACATAACACTACTACAGACTGGTAGAGGCACATTTGAACAGAAATATAGTGAAAGAACACGCCTCAGCTCCTGCAGTATATTTAGCAGACAAGTCAAACATGGTTTATTTTAAGTGCCAACTCACTTGCCATGCAATCAAGCCTATTTCCACTACTCATTCTGAATGCAACTCCAACATTTGATCCACATTAATTCATGCCACAGATATTTTTAGTTTCAGCACAGCAAAACTGACTTCCTTCTTTAATTCCACTATCCACAGAAAAGAGTGGAGCTGAAAGGGGATTTTGCAGATCCTGTTCTTCCCATTCTTACTGGACCAGATGTAGTTTTACCCAGTTGTAGCTTTGGAGTAGCAACCACTGGATGGTTTCACAACAACTTTTAGGATTCTGCAGCCTCACCTGGCATTAAAAATGGTATTTTGTACTGAGCTTAAACACCCTTTGCTCATTCCCAGACATCTACTCTGGTTCTCCAAACCAAATCCAACTCTGGAATCCCATTCCCAGCATTCAAACCTCTGAGGTGTTTTTTCAGCCCAGTGATGGCTGCTGTCCCCTCCCTGCTCCAGGGATGGCAAATCCAAACAGAGATCACTGACTCAGGGTTCTCAATCCATTCTCCTTGGCTCAGGACCCCCTGGACTGATTTGCCCCCTGGATTTGCTGCTTTCCCCAGATGCTGCAGGATTTCTGCTGATCATCAACCTCCACTTTAACTGAGAGCTGACCCTCCAATGAAATCCCAACAGACAAAGAAATCTGCCCTCCCCACTGCTGACACTTCGTGGGTAATGAGGACAAACTCCTTCCTATTCTCAGTTTGGAGCTTTTCACTCACATCACTTGCCAAAAATGCAATAAAGCTCTTTGTATTTTGGGGGGGAAAAGCCTTTTCCTGGGCTTTCAGTTGGGTATCTGTGAACTTTGCACTCACCTTTTCAAGTCTGGTTTCTTAGGTAGCCACACCTAGAATGTCAACCCTCCAAAGAGCTTGATTTTTATAGCATTTAAAATAAATTCTATAAAAGAAGTTGAACTTGAAAAAAAAAAGCAAGCCATGATTAAGGACAGAAAAGCAACATAAAGGAAAAAAATGTGGTTTTTTTTTTCCAGAAGAGAGGAATTACTTCCACCCTGTGACAGCTCCTTGGATTTACTGCCCAATAACAGACAGCACACATTTAAAAGCCATTTTTGGCACATCTATAAAAGTGCCAACATTGTTTGCAGATAAATAGAAATTTGGTTTTGCCCTAAAAGTGAAGATATGACATAGAAGTGACTGATAAAAGAGAAATACAGAATAAGAGGATGGTTATTTTACATCTTTTAAAATGTAAAGTTCATCTCCTGGATGGAAAAGGCAGAGAATATTTGCATTTGAAAATACTGAGGTGAATGCTACTTCCAAAAGTAGGTGGCACAATTCTGCACTTGGACCATGACAGAAACAGAGGAAAATGACCCCAAAAATACGAAAAAGGGAGAAAGGAAAATGCTGACATCACACACACACTGGGAAGCCACCCCTGATGCTCAAAGCTATCCAAAGATGAAAAAAAAAATTAAAAATAGGGAATGACCTACATTTTTATTTCAACACAAGCAGTGATTTTGCAATTTGGACACTTAATCAGGCCCTGACCATGGGATCTCTGAGCCAAACAAAGCATTTCCATCCTTACAAAAAGCAGCTCTGCTATGGCATTTGTTCTACTCTTTGATATTTGCTTAATAATTATGTGAAATGCATGGGGGTATAAATATTGTGAATATCAGCCTTTACAGATATGTTGGCAGAAAAGGAAAAATTTCCTTGAGCTGCTCCAACATCATCACTAAACCAAATTTCTTCAGAGTTTTTCTACACTTAAATTTATTGGTGCAAAGTGAGAAGCTCTTAAGTGCAGCAAGGAAATGCAAGGTAGCAGTGGAAAGGAGCCTAAAAATGGGCTGAAATGTGAGTTTTTGAGAGTTCTGGTGCTCCTTACCCACCTCTACAATGTCATCATCAAACAGCAGCCAGAAGCCGTGGCTCTTCACGATGGTGATGTAATGCCCACGGTTGGGGCCACTGCAGGGAAAAGGCATTGAAAATTTATTATCCAGGAGACATTTCCCTCCCCAGGATTCACCTCTGGATGGTCCCAGCTCCATTTCCCAGCTCTTCCCATAACACTGGTGAGGTTTTTAGGTTTTTACCAAATTGTTTCAATTAAAATCTCGCTCTTGGCTAGTTGGAAATACAAAATATACAAAACACACAAAGATTCCATAAATATTTCCTATCCTCATTCATGGATTTTAAAGACCAAAATTTAAATTAATTATTTCAATTTTGTTGCATTCACCACTGCTGAGTGTTTTGACCACTGAAGTTTTGAATTTGATCAGGTCTGGAATATTTGATTTCATGGGAGGAATTCCTTTAATTCTCAGTGTGGTCTGACCTGACCACAGCCAGACCTGAGAGGGCTCTTCCCACTTTTCTGGAAGTTCCCAGTCCAATCCCACTGCCCACATCCCAAAGATTTACCTGGAAGGGGAAGCCCAACAAAAGGACCTAATTCCAAGAGTAAAGGCAGGCAGGCTGCCCTGGGTTTGAGAAATGAACCACAGGGATGGGAAACTATAATTTCCTGACCCCAAATCCTGAGAAAACAGCCCAGGGGTACAGTGGGAAAAAATATTCCCTCTCTACAGCTTTATTTTTACATTAGGCATAAAAATCCCAATATTTGTATCAGTTTGAGACCAAAGAAAGTCTCCAGTCCTTCCAGAACTATTGATGAACACAGAATGGACTCCTTTGTTAAGGGCAACTAATTAAAACTAAATTTAAATTTAAACTAAAGTAAAACCCTAAGTGCAAAATATTTCAAATAAGTTCTGAGAACTCCAAATATTTAGAGAATTTAATTTATCTCAAGCCTTTGGTAAATTCCCAGTAGGAACTGAGAGCAGGTGAGTTACAGGAATCCCAAAAGCCCCACACAGGATAAAAGGTTTGAGAGGAAACAGCAAAACCATTTAATAATCTGAATTATGATTCACAACCCAAGAAAATGCATTGGGTGAGACCCTAAAATGATACAAATTAAATAAACTGCACCACAACAAAAATCTCACAGAATTACATGAAGTTTGTTTATACTAAATCTATGCATTCTTAGCATTTTGCTCCTCACAAAGATATTTATGTGCTGTAGTAACTGATTCCTTTAAAACTCACACTTCCTGCAGGCAGTTAGAAATATTTTTTCCTAAAATTTTTTCCTCTTTGCTTTTAAAACCAGAACTGAAGCAGAACTAAACTTTAGCAGAACTAAACTGCCAGAACTAAAATTTAATGAAGAAAATAAGGATATTTTAAAAAAAACAGCAGTACACAGTTTATTCCACATGATGGCACCAACTTCCAAAGAAACTTTAAGGGTTTAGGCAGCAGCAACATGAAAAATATAATTTAATTCTATTTTAGGAGAGATTTCTTTTTATTCCACTTAGATTTCCTGGGAAGTAGGTGAGGGGTGGGGTTTTGATGTTAGAGAAAGGACTTGTCTGATGTGCCACTGTGCTGGTAAAATGAGAAATCTTAGCCTTTACTTTACTTTAGGAAAGTAAAATTTAAATACAGTAAAAAAAACCACAGCAAAAAGGAACAGAAACGCTTGGAAAAAAAATCAATTTACTTCCAACACAACAACTCCAAACCCTCCTACACTCACAAAACAGCTCAGGAAGGAGAGATCCCTTTGGGAGTGCAAGGGAAAGCTGGGGATGTACCTGCCACAGTGCAC
Organism: Notiomystis cincta; assembly: GCA_013398075.1. Lineage (NCBI taxonomy): Eukaryota > Metazoa > Chordata > Aves > Passeriformes > Notiomystidae > Notiomystis > Notiomystis cincta. Next base: position 34,546 of record VZRX01018768.1, read on the forward strand.
CACCACGGCCACCAGGTCGTACATCCTGTCGGGGTTGGTGGCATCCCCCGAGGTGTTGAAGAGCCGCAGCTCCAGCGGGAACACCACCCTGTAGGAGAGCTTGGTGTAGCGGTGCAGCTGGTCCATGTACTTGAACCTCTTCAAGTGCAGGGCCAGGATCATGGGCAGCTTTTTCACCCTCATTCTGGAAGTATAAAAAGGTATGAAATAAAGAGAAATATCAGCAAATCATCCTTTTGGTTGAGAAGGGTTTTGTCGGGAAGAAGTGTTGTTAAAAGGCGTCCAAAATACTGGTAAAATGTTTAAAAAGTTGGGTTTTTCTCACTCAGTGAGAACAGGCAGTATTTATTCTGAATTATTAACAGCACAACTGACATCTGAATGCAGGACAACAGCAATTTTTCACCCACCAACGGGGAGAAAGAGCTGGAATAAATCTGTGTTGCTGCTCTGGTGTGACCAAGTCTGAGGGGAGAAAGAAGAATTTTTGTACTCAGTGCTCACAGACAAAGCAGATGAGATGTTTTCCAGTGGCTTTAAGCTGATTAATGCTAGCTGGGGAAAATGTGGATGTCTGGAAGCAGCAGATAGAAACTCTGCTGGGAGAAACACAGAATTCATCTCCTCATGGTGAGGCTGCCATGAAGCCACTTGGTCTCTCCACCAAACACAGACCTAGACAATCTTACCTTTACTTTTTCCTGAATTCCCCAGGTATATTTGGCCAGAAATTTTAAGAGAACATCTCCCTCAGCCTGAATATTTGGCCCTTACCTCTTCTGTGCCTCCTGTTTGCTGCGGCACTGCTCACAATAGTATTTGTATTCACTGCATAGAGTTTCAGTGTTACTAAATCCCCTGTGGAAATCAGAGAGTGGCATAAGCAGGGACATTCCAGAGCATCCAGGTAACAGCTACTGCTGCTAATGCTGAAAAAAACCCAACCCCAAACACACAGAGGATGAAGCTCCTTTCATTTATGTCACTCCCAGACCCATTGGAGGTGTTTTTGTCTCATTCCTGGGATGCAGCATCAATGCTCAGCTGGAAAAATCTGGAATTTACACCCTCAAGTATTAACTGCCTATTTACTGGCTAAGGAAGGTAATAAACAGCAATAAGGGGAGGGAGTTTGGTTTCCATCAGTAGCCTTTCCATGTTTTCTGTAGTGGCAGAAATTAAATGTTCACATCTACAGTCATTAAGTAGCAAAGTCTGGCTGATCCTTCAGCTCCCAGCAATTACAGATCCATTATCAGCTATTAAATAGCCAGATGCTGTATGCAAATTAAATATCCAAGCAGCTGATAAGCCTTGGATCCAGCAGACAAACACACAGAGCAAATGTCAATCAGGAAAAAACCAACGTGACCCTAAACATCAGGGCCAGGTGACTGTAATTCAAGAAGAATATTAAAATAATCAAGAATTTATTGTGAAACCAAACACTGCAATGTTTCTTTTCAATAAAGTTTGAGTGAGTGATGTAACAAATTCAAATCCCCATAAAAGAAAGTGAAATTCAATCTCAGCCACCACAAGTGCTCATTAACTACTAAAGCCCACTAAGAACCCTTCCAAAACTCACAATATTTTACCACATATCAAAGCCTACAACTGTTGCACGAGTCAATAACCAATCCAGGCTCTTTCCTTCTGAGCAGAGCAGGTATTTTTTCCATTCCCAAAGATTCTGTTTACCTTAGACAATGTGTAATTGATGTATTTTGTTCCACATCAACCGAGAGGTCCAGAAAGTCCTCATCTTTGCTACTAACCTTGAAAAAAAAAAATAAGAGGAGATATTTGGTAACAATTTAGAGCTGGCAGATTTCTTTTAACCGTTTCTGGACTGGTGCAAGGTGAGTAAAAAGAAATGTACACACACACACAGAGGCCTTTTCTTGAGGTAAACTAAAAGGGATGAAATAATCTGATGTGGTGTTAAAATCTGAAGAAGAGCATTAATAAAAAAACAAACAAAACCAACAAAACAAAACCAAAAACCCATGGAAAAAAGCACAAAACCCCAAACCCTTTCTCATGAAACATCTCTCCCCCTTGAGACTTCAAGACACATCTGATTATTTCACTGGCAAGCCCAAGTTTTAACCACTCAGAGCTCTCACTGGAGAAGCTTTAACCACATTCCATTTTCCCTGCAGCCTGATCCAGTTTTCTGCTGCATTTCCAGGGTGTAACAGTCAATACTCAGAAGCAAGGCAGAAACAGGCAGATGGCTCCTCAATTAAATGGGTTAGCAGGGAGGAAAACCATCTTTCCATTTGTGGAACAGTCACATTTCATTGCAAAATCCTTGAGACAGAATCCTATTAATGTCATTTTTAGAGCTTCTCCTCACCACATAGCCATAACTTTAGATTTTAAATGCCAAGAGCAGTCTTTTCTGTTGTAATCACTTGGGTTTTTTATTTCTCTCCCCATCTGGGTTTTCTTTTTTTTTTTAGCACTATTAAATCAGAGCATATGACTAACTACAAACCCCTGGCCTAAAGGTGGTGTGGTTCTAATTCTAGATTTCTTGGCACATTTTTTAATCTCAGAGTGGCCAAGGACCAGCATCAAGCACAGAATTCCAGTTCAAGCAACTCAGTTCATCCCAGGGTTAAATTAAGAGCAACTCTCATGGAGAAACACAACATAAACTCTCAATCACTGACATGGGGAATAACATGGAGACAAAAAGGCAGCTTGGATCAGCCAGGTGCAGCTGCCTGGATGGAAACAGGGAGGAGGAACAGAGAAAACACTGGGCTTTTTCTGGGCAACATACCTTAATGAGCATTGGTTTGAACATAGAGCTGATACAGTCCTAAAATAGGCTATGCTCCATATTTTAATAGAGACAGTGCAATTTCATCTACCCTAATAAATGAAAAAGGGTGCTTAGTGTTAGGGAAAACAATCCAGAAGCTGGGAGAGAGCTAAAGAGGTGTGGTTTGGTGGTGCACGTACAGCCTCACAGTTAAGACATCTGGTTTCATTGGTTAGTGTTCCTTGGAAGATTTCATGGACCCACGTCAGATCAGGCTTGTCTCCTTCTTCACTCTCAATGCTGCCATTCTGGAGCTTCCCATTCTGCTTCTCCTGCTTTTTCTCCTCCTGGAGTAAGTCAGCAATAGTGTTCAGTAGGTAGTTGAGGAATTCGTGTGCATCCTGCTGCATGTAATTATCAAATAATTCTGGAAAGGAAGAGAGGCAGGAGAATGAGCAACTTCAGACACTTCTCAACACCAGCTCACCCTGGGTTCTTCCCTTCCCTGCCCTCCCCTGTCACACAGCTCTGGTGGCACTGGTGACTTTGGGAAGAATTGCACTTTGCTGTTCTCTCATTGGTTATCCTCAGGTTGCAAGAAACAAACAGTTGAAAAATACCATTAAGGAAACTTAGTTTGGGCATTTCTCAGAACTGAAGAAAACCGTGATTGGTTTGGGTTTTGGGGTTTTTTTCCTTCTTTTCTTTGGAGAGGGAGAGAAATAAAGAGATTCAGATGTGTTGCCTTGGGCCACTAATTCATTAAGTCAAGCACCAAGGGGCAAAAATCCCCTACTGGAAGTTTGTTACCTTTTCAAGTTCAAGCAGAGAGGATAAATCAAGAGCCAGAACTTTTCCTCACCAAACAGCCCTGGGAAATTACCACAGGTTCTGATCCTAAGGAATTTATCCTACCACAAATTCAGGAGAACAGCCTGTGAGTGGCTGGGTCTCCTCTGACAGCCTGGAGCAGTGACCTGCTAACTTCTTTCTCTAGGGAACACAATCCAGTGTGGAATATCTGGACGTGTGCAGGTCCAGAAACACAGATACTGAGGTGAGGCCAAGCACACAGGTGGTGAAATCCACACCACAAAAACCTTCAAGAAACCTGCTAAAACTTCTCAATTTAAAGACTCAAAAAAGAAACTTTGTTTAACATTTTACACACATTAAAAAAAAAAATCATTTCTTCATTTACCATTTTCTTTCCTCAAGCGGGAAATAAATTTCTTGGGTGGGATGACTCCCACCTTCTTCTTTTGGGTGGCAATACTGTTGAAGAGATCAGAGAGGCAGGTCAGGAGGCTTTCCTTCTTTCGAGGCTGCACCTTGTATGCCAAAACCTTTTCCCGAAAGGGCCGACAAAAATAAAGTGCCTGTAAGACCGAGTTGCAGTAGCAGGTATTGCCGAACTGGTCAAAAAACAGAACAGAAGGAAGACAAAGGGGCTTGGATTAGGGCTGTCAAAAAAGGAACAAGAGGTTGCTCTTTAAGAATGTCACACAGTGAAACTGGAGGAGTCACCTGGCAGAGCTGGGGGGTGATGGGGGGAAAGGCTGAGCCTTGGGAAGGGAGGGAGACAACACTCACGGGATACTGGGAATACATGGAAAATGTAATTAAGGGCTCATCACAGAATTAACATCTCTGGACACAGCACTAGTCATCATCCTGAGAGGGGAGACCCTGCTGGGGAGAGGCCAGGACCCTAAATAAATAAATAACCAATTTCACAGAATATTCTGAGTTGGAAGGAACCCCCAAGGATCACTGAGTCCAACTGTTAAATGAACACAGGGACCAAACCCACAGCCCTGGCATTACCAGCAAGCTGCTCTGACCAACTGGTGTAACAAATTATAAATGCATAATATGATCAAACCAATATTTCCTGCTCCCAAGAGAATATTTTGAGCAGTCTGCAGCTGGCCTGTCTGAAGGCAGTGCCAGGGCAGAGATAAGGCCTTCCAGAGGCAGCTCCCCATGGCTGAGCAGGGAGGGACACCAGGATAGCAGCTTATCACCCACAGCAACACTCCACAGGGGCAGAGCTGCTGCTCTGCAATTTCTTGTCCTGTTGCTTCAAAAAAGAGCAGCAAATTCTGGGTTTGCCAGTCCCCAGATATTCTGGTAACAAGGTTCTGCACCCCAAGAGTAACATATTTTAAATAAATCAAAAAAGCATAAAAATCTGTCTAGAGAGCAGAGTGGTTTTTAGTGATGCACAGAGACATGGCTACTGTTCACCCAAATTTGGTGTGGTTGCTGTAGCAGAACAGGTTCAAGCTAATAATCCCTGTGACTGAAACAGAAAATGAACAGCTTAATTCATACAGCTGAAAAGGTCACAGATTATAGCTACAGCAACATTGATTTACACCATATGCATACAACAGGGAAGAACAGTTAAAAGTTATTGACACGAGGAAAATAAATATGGAAGCTAAACAAACACATGAATTAGGAGAGAGAATCACTCACATGCTTGTTAGTGACCTAGAAAAACAAAGAAGCATCATGCTAAATAAATTTGCTCACAACATAAAACAGGCATCCTAAGTCTGAAGGTTTATTTGAAGATAGGAGCTTCTTAAAATGAAAATTGAAGTGAAATTCTGGAATTGACACCATTGTTCCACCCCTCTCTGTGCTATTTGAACAGGTTGTTCCCTTCTCCCACATATTCTGCAGTGGGTTTAGACATGGTTTAACTGAGTCAGGTCAGTTTAGCTCACTGATCCAAAAATTAAATAACTGTTCAACCCAAAGTTTTGGCTTCCATTGCCCACGAGTTCAACACCTGATCCTATTTGCAGCAACAGCACTGATGTTGAAGCCATGAAACTGCCCTCTTTAAAATGCTCCAATTAATTCCAAATCATAAAAGAACCAGAAATAACCTCGGAAAAAGCTCAGCAGAACAAGGGCTGTGAAAACAACCACCCTAAAGAAACCACTTGCAAGAAATGAAGCACAGCAGTGTTAGTCATATTTTGTCCTTCCAAACAGAGACTGGATGTGTTTCTAATAATTCTGGTTATTTTTAGGATGCTGTTTTTCCTCTTCACACCATTCTGCTATTTCTGTTACAATTGGAGATGCCTTCAATTTTTGCCATTATGGTGCAAACCTCAGCAGCTTTGGAATGGCCATCAACACCCTGCTTAAGGAACAGGATTCTGTGTGTTTGGATAGCTGGGTGTCTGAAATATAAACTGCTAGAAACCCACCCCAAGTCAATTAACTGAGTTCTAATGAGCTCAATAAATACCACTTAGTTGGCCTGGCTTTGGGAGATGGAGCATCTCCCAGCTTTCAACACAACCTTGATGAGCAGCACACAGAAATAATTCTGTTTCCAGGGAGTTGTGCCAAAACTGCATTTTCCCATCATAAATAGGATGCCACAGAGCCACTGCTTCTCTGAACTAACTCAGGAGCAGCACCCTCTCGTGCAGGCAGAAACTCTGCTGCCCCACAGCTCCAGCCCAGAGCCACACCACCTGCAAAAATTCAGCTTTTTGGAGGGTTTGTGGCTACACCAGGCTGCCAAAAATCCAAAAGGAGTATTACTACATGAAGGAATTATCCACCCAGCCCATGTCATTCATCTCTTGCATAAAAACTTCCACTCCTCCCACATGAGAGGGGTGTTTTTAGAAAAATAACACAATTTCATTTAAAAACCTCCCCTGCACTGCAGCCCCAGTGTAAGATCTTCTCTGGAACAGGGTATGAACAACAGTCACACTCTATTAGTTCCCACTTTCCAGCTAAATATTAAAATGTTAGAATCAGAAATGAACCAGAGTAGGAAGGGTTCTCTCACAGACTTTACAAGGAATACATCCATTTTTCTGTGTTTCAGATGAAATTCTATCTTGGTGAATAACCACACTGCAGGATGTGGTGTCTATGCTCAGTCCCACTCTAAGTGAGAAGTGCTCATCAGTCAGGTTCTCAGAGAATCCTGTTAAGTTCCAAATTAGGATATGAATTAAAACCCAGCATTTCAAGCAGAGAAAATTCACTTACATTGACCAAGCCAAAATAATGTTCATTCACAGGGAACTGCTCAGGACCAATCTCTTTCTCCAAAGCAGAAGCATTGGCGCCCTACAAAAAAAACAATGTTTGTGTTAGAGAAAATACAAATTTCCCAAGAACCCCCAGAGCTTAGGAAATAATTTACTTCCATTAAAAATCAGTATCTTGTATTTCCTGTGTTCTTCAGAATTAAATGAATATGATGATTTGTTATCACAAATGTACCAAGGTTTCATTTAAAATCTCAACTCCACCAGCCAGAATCAGGGTTCCCTGATCTAACAAAAGGGTTTTAATATTTGAGTTTATTTCAAAATTACCACAATCAGCTGTTTTCACTTAAAACAGCAGGTTGGCCACAGTGACCTAGAAACAGCAATTCAATTTAATCAAAAATGCACTGTAAAAATAAAGAAACTTATCCTGGATTTTTCTACCTCTATTTTGCAAAATGCTATGGACAAGTGAAGTGTGACTACAAACCCCCAAAAGAATGGGAATAAAGTTTTATCACAGTCTCAGATCACCTGGAAGTGCTTTGGCTTTGCTACCTTTAATCTCAGGGTGATGTATGAAGCTCACAGCACATTTTTACACATCCTTGAGTTTCCAGCAGTACAATGAGGAGGGAATTTGCAGTTTTAGATACAACTGAGAAACACTCCTGCTCTTCCTGGGCACACAAAGCAACAACTGAAGCATTCCAATGTTTTCTTTTGAATTTTAACTTGGTCCACTTTATATTCAAAGTGGTTTATGCATCTCTTTCTGCTTTCAAACCACCAACACCTCATGGATGGGGATCCCTTGGGATTTGGCACCTTCCCTCATTCCTCTCCATCTCCTTTAATGTTTCTTGCTGATGCTCCAGCAATCCTGAGCTCATCTGCAGCAGAATCCAAATGCTTTGGATTCCTAATTCTGTTTTAAATATCTAAGTCACTCCACCTTGTCCAAACAGAAATCCTTCTGTACAGGTGAGCCACCTCCAAAAAGCATTAAACCAAACATTACAGTCCAGCAAAACTCCATTATTTCATTTCCCCTGAAGCTACCAATGCTTTTTAATCACTGAGCAAACATTTCCATCATCTCCCTATTAATATAAACCACAAGTAGAGACTGTAACAGTTCCATCCAGATTGTCTTTAACAGGGAAATAACTGCAAATTTTCAAAAAAAAGAAAAAAAAAACAGGAGAGAAACTAAGAAATAATCTGGTTTAACAGCTGTAGTTGGATGTCCCCCATCAGATTTACAGCCAGTCACATTTCTCAAAACAGATAAAACGAGGCAGGCTCAGAACTGGGTACTCCAAACCCCACTAAACACTCACAGGGTGCTGACAGATTTACAAGCAGAGCTCTGCTCAAGCAGCAATTACACACAACGTTTTTGAGGCATCGGTGCCAGTTCAAGCAGCTCCTCTCATTTGTTTCCCTGCAGCCATTCCCTGCTTCCAAGGAGCTCTTTTTCCTCCAGTATCTCCCCCCAAAAACCCAAATTGAAGCTAAATAAAAGGAGAACCATCAGTGCTGACAGGGGTCTCTCCAAGGGTGACCTCAGCTCCTCACTTCCACTGCTCTGATCCACACCAGGCTTTGGGAAATGCTGTAATTGGAGATGATCATCAAAATTCCATGGAAATGCTCAAGAGGTGAAATTCCAGAATTTTCAGCCTGGAAATCAGAGCTGGCTCCTGCTGAGGTTGTTTTGCCTCTTTCATGCTGCATGTTTGGAGATTAGGAAAGGAGAATTTGTGAATCCTGCAAAGCTTGTGAAGTTCAGTTTCAATTTCTCTGGAGTTTCCTGGGCCCCTCCATGATCTCCAATATTTCATTAGGGAAACACTGGAGAAAAGGTCTTTAGAGGAGGTACCAAACCCCACAGAACCAGGGAAACCTGACAGCCCAAATGCTCAGCTGGCAAAGCAACAGATGGAATAAATATCTGAACAAAGAAATGAAACCATAAGAACTGTAATTTTTAATAAAGCTACTCTATAAAGAATTTAATAACCTACCATAAACCAGGGTTACAATTCAACCAAGCCACCAACTCCTATCCCACTTTTGTACCTCTCCATTTAACCTGACAAGTTACAGGTGAGATTTTCCAGGTGTTTCCTTGCATTTACTGCCCAAACTTTATAAATTTGGGTAAATTAACTGCAGAGGCAATTTAAAAATTAGGGTTTCCTTAAGAAACAAAATGATATTTAATGTATTATTTACAATTGAAGTGGTGGATGCCTCATCCCTGGAAGTGTTCAAGGCCAGGCTGGAGCAGCCTGGGATAGTGGAAGGCGTCCCTGCCCATGGAATGGGATGAGCTTTAAGGTTCCTTCCAACCCAAAAGTCTCTTGATTCTAAAGTTTCTTGACAGAGAATATTTTAAATTCATAAAATCATAAAAAAACCAAACCAGGACTCAAAGCAGCTGTGGGAGGAATCAAAAAAAAATCACGGATTAATCATAAATAGTTCAGAAGATGCAAACTTGCAAATTAAATACTAAAAAAGCTCCAGGAAGTACAATGCCCAGCATTCCATGGCAAAATAATTCCCTGCAGGAGCAGAGATGATTCACCACGGAGTCAATGTCCAGGAGAACTGCACTAAACAAGAGGATACCAAGCAGGGAAAATCACTTTATGGTGAGGGCACCATTGCTCACATTCTGGGGTAAGGTCCAGAACTGCAGTCAAAGTTCAGCTCCTCCCAACCTCAATTAGCAGTTAGGCAATTAACCCAGTGCAGATGAAGTCTGGCCCAGCCTGAGCCATGTCCTGCTGCAGTGAAGCCTAGGAAGAGGTTTTTCTGACCATCCCACACCTCCTCCCTCCCCAGCTAAAAGATTCTTCCATCTGCCACACATCACAGGAATATTTGCTCACAAGAAACAATCCAAGCTTCTTTTTAGAAACATAAAAATTACATCTTATCTAGAATTAAAAATCTAACTGAAGTGGTAAGTGGATCCCTAGCATGTAAATTTCTATGATTATTTGGGGAATTCAGAAATGCATCTCTTTGGGGTGCCACAGCCACAGTGTTCTGCATCTTGTGGTGCTTTGCACATCTAAAACCGTAAGAAAATCAATACAGTTTTGCTAAACTATGTCACATATTGTGGGAGCAACAAGAAGTGCCATGAAAAAGAAATCCCTTGTCCACAGCAATCGAGTTTGCTTGGCATAGAACAGCTAATCAACATTAAAACTAAATTACAGCTGAATGGAAAGATTGATGCAGGAGATTAAAACTGACTTCTCACTGCTGGTGCAAGGCAAATAAACACACATTTTAACAACTCCAGAAATACATCCTTGGCTTGCAGGGGGTCCAGGGAAATGTTCCTGAGGATCTGTTCTGCTGCTCTGCTTCAGGACCATCAGTAAGTGCTGTGAGCAGGAAGAAACCCAGATTTATACAAGACACCATCACCCAAGCAGGAAAACTTCCCCCTAATTTGACTACGTGGTCATAGTGATTTCCTCACATAATGAGATGTGAATTTAGCGCTTTCCTGTTGCTGGAGGAGGTGACAATGGGAGCTTCAGCACCTGTAAGCAGGAGTTTTGATTTTCTGGAAATTCCTGGGACTTCAAGTGTTGTCTCAGAGCTCCCCTTTTCTGTTCCCCACTCCCAGAACTGGCTGTGCTTCCAGAGTTCTGGAATTATCAGACAGCAAAAGCACAAACTGCCTGGCCCATCTCAACTATCACCACCTCAGCAGGAATACACACAGCTAAAAATGGTCAAGAAACCCCCCAAAAAACAACAATAAAATATTTCCTGTCATAGCTGAAGTCATTTTACTTTATGCATATCAGCTAATTAAATTAAGGGTCTATCCAAGAACATTCATGCTCATTAAAAAAACCCAAAAAACACAATTAAAAAAATCTAATAAACTAAATTTTAAAGTATCAAACAACAGCACAGGGAATTGTTAATATTCAAGTTTCCCTCACTTTTTCATACCAGCACAGTGAGGGACATCACACCAATACCTTGATTTAAAAATTTAAGAGAAGACTGGATGTGGCACTGAGTGCTCTGGGCTGGTGACAAGGTGGGAATTCCAGGTTGGATTCTGGAGGTCTTTTCCAACCTAAATGATTCTGGGGTTCTATTCCAGAATCTGGCTGAGATATAGAGAAAATAGCACAGGGTAAAACTAATAACACTTGAGGCAAGTTTTGTTGAACTTTTTAAAGCAAAAAGGGATGTGGAAAGAGCAGTTTCAAACCCCTTTACCTGAGGCAGCTGTCTAACCAAGCTGTACAGAGGCAGTGATCCCACAGTATTCCTGAAATTTTAACTGAATAACCCATCAAAACCAGAAGAGAGATCTATCAACTCTTCCAGCTTTTAAGCTGTGAGTGATTTTTACTCAGCAGAGAAATCTTAAAGATTTATTTCCAGTTCAATGCACCATGCAAGTGGAAAAAATAGTCATGGATTTCAGTTTCTTAGCCAGTGGTAACTCACTGAAGCACCAAAAGGAGACCACAAAGAAGGATAATTAGGCATTATTGGCTCTTTTTAGCACAAAAAAAAAAAAAACCAAAAAAACCTATTCCTGCAAAGAAAATGAGTGTTTTGCATAGCCTGGATTTAATTGATTTCAGAAACTGGAAATAAATCAAATTTCCAGGGGCTTCACTTGATGACCTTAAAACTTATTGGATTTGTAATTATTCTTACAGACAAAAGGCTCAGAGGTTGCACCCACTTATCTACAGGCATCAGAGAGCAAGAAGAGTGCTCAGTTTTCTCTACACATTTTATTTAATTAGCTTTAGGGTAGAAATTAGAATAAGGGTGTGAGTTGAAGAGTTTTGGGGAAGCTGTGGATGAACAAAAGCTGGGAGTGATTAAGAACAACCACACAGCTCAGAACAGGAGCTGCTGGGAGAATTCCACATTTTCAGCATCCTCTTCAAGTTACAACCTTCCCCCTTTTTAGCAAAATGAGATTTACTAAATTTCAGTGAAATCTTGATCACCCACAAACCTTGGCTGAGAATTAGTGGATTCTTATTATAAACTACCCAATTTTTTAGCCTGAACTAACACTCTCCCCCTTGGATGGAATTCACATTTCCATTCCCAAGTATCTGCTTTCTGCTGCTCTGGAGGTAACTCTGCACATGTGGGATGGGCAGAAAAGCAGGAAGGGTGTGAGGAGATCTCCTGAGCATGGAGCAGCTGCTGCAGGAGAAAAAAAGGACCCAAATTAGCACAACTCTGGGCCAGGATCCTCACTGTAATTCTGAGCTCTTGTCAAAATAATCAGGTCAATGCTGTGCTGCTGCTCAGCAAACAGGGGATGCTGGGGCTGGAAAATGAGGGAAAAACCCACAAAGCAGGGAAAGAGTCAGGAGTGGGGAGGTCCCACTGCCCTGAGAGTTCATGGCATCCATCCCTGACAACTTCTGAGGGGCTCTAATTACAATTTTGAATTGCCAGTAGGTTTAGAACCATTCCATAATCATTAATAGCTCAATATAATGACAAAAAATAATCAAGATTTCTTTGGTGTCATTGACAGCCATAGAAATTTAGGAAGATTTGTCAAACAAATGCTTCATGAGGTTTTAAATTATTTTTTTTTAACAGGGATGAAGCAGCTGCTTAAAGTACAAGGGAATTAACTAAAATGGTGTAAGTTCTTCTCATCTTTTCAAAAATACAACAACAAACTGACACTTTGGTCTTTTTTCAATACTGATCCTGCCAAAATCTACAAGAAGTCAATTTCATTTTTGGTTAAATTTGCTGTGCTTATTTTGGGGCACTCCACCACTTTAGATGGACAAATATATATATATATATATATATATACACACACACCTCAAGAGATGCTCCATTTACAGTTCATTCGTGGACAGTGGCAGATTGTCACAAGAGAACTCTTAAAATCTGGATGTGTCTCCTAAAAGTTCAGAAATATTTCTCTCTGTTCATTGTGTCCTGTTGAAAGTGTAGTTCCCTTTGCTTGCCTTCACCTTTCCCCTGCTTTAGACCTGTCTAAAACACACCCAAGACTAATTAACTCCAGTTAATTAACAGTTAATTTAAAGCCCTCTCCATACAGCTCATGTAAACTGGAAGATTCAGCCTTTCTTTAAGGATAATTCCTATTTCTCAGCTCATTTCAAAGTATTATTTTCCACATCACCTGATTTTTATGAGTTTCTCTCTCTGCAATGAATCGAATTCAGATCAAATGAAGGAATTAAAGCCTTGTAACTCAGGGTATCTCTAACCCTTCACTGCAGCTGGATGCACAGCCAGAAGCTGTGCAGCATCACTGGAGTAAAAGCCTGAAGAAATGAAATCCCTGAGGATATTCTGGCTTGGACTCCACACCAGCCTAACTCCTGGACTGGAACCGAGCTGGAACTGCTTCCCACCGAGCACCTGCTTGCAGAAGACATTTATTTCCCTTCAAGAAAGGCAAAAAAAGGAGAAATACCCAAAGGATTTCAGTGTCCACAACGTGCCTGGTGCACAAGTCCTGCTCTGTAATTACTCATTTGACTGTTTCCTTTTAACAAATGAGACTAGGGGAAGATTTAGCATTTAAAAATAGCTGGGAAGCAGCTTTCAGGTTGTGCAGAAAGGCTCCAAGGGACACCATCGTGCAGCACTCCAGATTAGAGGAGCTGCTTAAACCCACTGCTGAGGAGTTAAGAGTGAATAAACAAATCAAAACAAAAAGGGGGGGGGGGGAAGAACAAGAAGAAAAAGCATTTCAGG
>VZRX01018768.1:49166-106626 GCA_013398075.1 Notiomystis cincta
AAAAAAAAAAAAAAACCAAAAAAACCTATTCCTGCAAAGAAAATGAGTGTTTTGCATAGCCTGGATTTAATTGATTTCAGAAACTGGAAATAAATCAAATTTCCAGGGGCTTCACTTGATGACCTTAAAACTTATTGGATTTGTAATTATTCTTACAGACAAAAGGCTCAGAGGTTGCACCCACTTATCTACAGGCATCAGAGAGCAAGAAGAGTGCTCAGTTTTCTCTACACATTTTATTTAATTAGCTTTAGGGTAGAAATTAGAATAAGGGTGTGAGTTGAAGAGTTTTGGGGAAGCTGTGGATGAACAAAAGCTGGGAGTGATTAAGAACAACCACACAGCTCAGAACAGGAGCTGCTGGGAGAATTCCACATTTTCAGCATCCTCTTCAAGTTACAACCTTCCCCCTTTTTAGCAAAATGAGATTTACTAAATTTCAGTGAAATCTTGATCACCCACAAACCTTGGCTGAGAATTAGTGGATTCTTATTATAAACTACCCAATTTTTTAGCCTGAACTAACACTCTCCCCCTTGGATGGAATTCACATTTCCATTCCCAAGTATCTGCTTTCTGCTGCTCTGGAGGTAACTCTGCACATGTGGGATGGGCAGAAAAGCAGGAAGGGTGTGAGGAGATCTCCTGAGCATGGAGCAGCTGCTGCAGGAGAAAAAAAGGACCCAAATTAGCACAACTCTGGGCCAGGATCCTCACTGTAATTCTGAGCTCTTGTCAAAATAATCAGGTCAATGCTGTGCTGCTGCTCAGCAAACAGGGGATGCTGGGGCTGGAAAATGAGGGAAAAACCCACAAAGCAGGGAAAGAGTCAGGAGTGGGGAGGTCCCACTGCCCTGAGAGTTCATGGCATCCATCCCTGACAACTTCTGAGGGGCTCTAATTACAATTTTGAATTGCCAGTAGGTTTAGAACCATTCCATAATCATTAATAGCTCAATATAATGACAAAAAATAATCAAGATTTCTTTGGTGTCATTGACAGCCATAGAAATTTAGGAAGATTTGTCAAACAAATGCTTCATGAGGTTTTAAATTATTTTTTTTTAACAGGGATGAAGCAGCTGCTTAAAGTACAAGGGAATTAACTAAAATGGTGTAAGTTCTTCTCATCTTTTCAAAAATACAACAACAAACTGACACTTTGGTCTTTTTTCAATACTGATCCTGCCAAAATCTACAAGAAGTCAATTTCATTTTTGGTTAAATTTGCTGTGCTTATTTTGGGGCACTCCACCACTTTAGATGGACAAATATATATATATATATATATATATACACACACACCTCAAGAGATGCTCCATTTACAGTTCATTCGTGGACAGTGGCAGATTGTCACAAGAGAACTCTTAAAATCTGGATGTGTCTCCTAAAAGTTCAGAAATATTTCTCTCTGTTCATTGTGTCCTGTTGAAAGTGTAGTTCCCTTTGCTTGCCTTCACCTTTCCCCTGCTTTAGACCTGTCTAAAACACACCCAAGACTAATTAACTCCAGTTAATTAACAGTTAATTTAAAGCCCTCTCCATACAGCTCATGTAAACTGGAAGATTCAGCCTTTCTTTAAGGATAATTCCTATTTCTCAGCTCATTTCAAAGTATTATTTTCCACATCACCTGATTTTTATGAGTTTCTCTCTCTGCAATGAATCGAATTCAGATCAAATGAAGGAATTAAAGCCTTGTAACTCAGGGTATCTCTAACCCTTCACTGCAGCTGGATGCACAGCCAGAAGCTGTGCAGCATCACTGGAGTAAAAGCCTGAAGAAATGAAATCCCTGAGGATATTCTGGCTTGGACTCCACACCAGCCTAACTCCTGGACTGGAACCGAGCTGGAACTGCTTCCCACCGAGCACCNAGAAAAGAAAAAAACAAAAAAAAAAAAAAAAAGGGGGGGGGGGGGGGGAAGAACAACAAGAAAAAGCCTTTCAGGAAAGAAACCTGCATGAGCTGATGCAGAAGTCTGTTTGCACTTGCTGTATTTGCTGAGATAATTCCAGCTTCAGGACTATTAAAATTACCCTGGGGGGAAGTGGAAATGGAGCAGATTGGGGTTGTATTGCTGCAAGTTTATAGAACACACTGCCATGGTTTTCTAAACACAGATGAGATGGTGCTTTCCCCATCCTTTAAAACTCCTTGGCTGTGGAGCACTGAAGGCAGATAAAGAGAGTTTGAAAGGATCCCTTTTCAGGTATCCGGGAAGGGTCGTTGCAGGCAAAACAAACTGCTGTAAACTGAGCCCTGGATTGCAGCACTTTGCCTGCACAAGCACTCCAAATAAGTGAAAATCGTGTAAGGAGCAGGCAGAGCAGTGCCACAGACTTCCCAAGGCTCCAGGCTTCCCAGTGCCAGGGAATCTTCCTCCTGGAAAAGCTGTGCCCCTTTCCAGCAGGGAGGAAAGCTCACAGAGCCCCCTGAGTGCTGCCATGTCACCCAGAGAACTACAAAGTGCTGTATTTCAAAAGAAGTTTACTCCTGAGAAGGCTTAATGAATGCAGGGTGCTTTGTAAACTCCCCCAAGCACATGATGATTCCATGAGGAGCTGGTCCTGCAAGGTCCACAGGATCCACACCTCCCAGAGGCAGAGCAGGGCACACACACCTCTGAAATCCTCTCTTTTTGTGCTCTTTCAGTGAGAGAGCAACGCTGGACTCCAGTGAAAAGGAAAGTGGAAAGGATGCTGGAGAAAGGGCAGGAAGAGCAGAACCACTGCTTAGTGCTGGCAGCTCATTCCCCTCATCACCACCATTCCCAGTTCATCCCAGTTCAGCCAAGCCTCCTCAGCCACTGCCTCCCACACCACCACTATTCCCAGTTTATCCACCTGACCCCTCCACCCCCAAATCCAAGGGCTTCTCCCGACCTTGTGCTTCTCCCAGTGACCCAGTAACACACACAGGAGTGGTGCTTTGCCAGCACAGCTCTCAGGGCCTCTGGAAGAACAAACACAAACAGACCCCAGCTGTGCAAGGCCCAGTGTTTACCAGCATTGTTCTTTGGTGAGCTGGCAGCAAGAATTTATCAGGAGCCTCACACATCAAACAGTGCAGGGACAATGCTGTGGACAATGAGGAAGTGGATGCTGAGGGAAGGCAAAGGCAAACATTATGGGTTTATATTTCATTTATAAATGGGTTGTAACTTCAGACATTACACGGGCACAGAGCAGTGAAATTCAGCTGTGGGCCCAATCAATGGGTCTGAAAGGGGAAATATATTCACAGCTCAGTGCATGAGAGGATAAATCATGGGATAGTTTAGGTTGGAAGGGACCTTAGAGCTCATCCAGTCCCACCCCTTGCCATGGACAGAGACACCTTCCACTGTCCCAGGCTGCTCCAAGCCCCAATGTCCAGCCTGGCCTTGGACATTTCCAGGGATCCAGGGCAGCCACAGCTTCTCTGGGCACCCTGTGCCAGTGCTTTACCACCCTTAATGGAAAAAATTCCTTCTTTTCTAGTCTAAATCAACCCACTTTCAGTTTAAAACCATTCCCTCTCGTCCTCTCCCAACAAAGTTTATGCCCACCTGTTTTACAAGCCCACTTTAAGAATGCACTATAAAAGGAGCTGAAAATATACAATACAATGTAGAAAAAAACCCACAATGATCTACAGTGCTGCCCTTTATTTTGGCAGCAAATGTAGGAATCCCCCAAACTGACATCTGCTGGAGCAAGCACTGAAAGCCATTTCTTTTTAAATAGCAACAAGATAGCAAATGATGTGCTTGTAAACACAGATGAATCCAAGGCAATAAAAGGATTTGCTCTAAATCCTGATTAAAGAACCAAACGAGAGATTCAATAATACAGAACGAGCTACACTCTGCTATTTCAGCATCTTTCCCCTGGTATTAACACCTCATTTTTAAGCTGCAGCAGTCCTGAAGTAGAAATCCTCTAATACAATCAGTGTCTGCTCTGAACAAGTGAAAGGTGCAGTGCCCAGTTTGCTCAACTCCCTGGCACAACACAGCTGGGATCTCCCATGACCTCTCCTCTTCTGAGACAATTAAAGCATGACATTTTCAAAGTTTACAGACAATCAAAGCAGACACCAGAACAGCAGAAACGCTCATTTATGAGTTCAGGATTCCTGTAAAAGCCCATTCCAAGGGAACCTGTGTGGTCTTTGAGGCTTTGCTTTCAGCCCCAAACTGTCTGGAGCCCCAAATCTGGAGAATGCAGCAATAAACACTCATCACACACACCATTAAACCAAACAACCTGTGGGAAAAACCTTGAAGTGACCCCCTCACTGCTTTCCAAAGGGTTATGTACTCCTTTCCCCCCTAAAACAATTATTCTCAGGCTGGGTTTTAAGTGCAAAGATGAGTATTTTCCTTCTTTCAGCTTAACAAGTGAGCCAAGAAGCAGAGCAGTGCTGGAGACAGAAATCTGCTTAGCCAGCTCTGCTTCCACCCTCCCTTCTTTCAGTGATAAAAATAAATGCTATAAATGTTCATTCTCTGATAAAGCTAAACCAAAGTCCTACAGCTACAGGTGACAGCAGTGAGGTGACATTACACACCAGGGACACCACAGCCCTGCTTGAGCTGCCCACTGTAAATTATTCAGCTGGCACCTGGAAATGTGTCACAAATGCTGCAGCCACCTCCCCTGCAGCACTGAGGTCAGTAATTACATCCTGATTCAGAGGATTTAGGACTACCCCCAATTTGTATCCTGGATTGGACTTCTTCAGGCATGTCCTACTGGCTTAAGGAACAACTAGACAGGAATCTAGAGGAAGTAACAATATTCTGCTCCCAGCTTACTACAGACCTCTCCCAAGTGCCAGAGAGGAAAAGCCCAGCTCTGGGCTTTGCACCTTGCTCCATCCTCAAGTTCTGGCCTCCTTCTCCAGAAGTTTTGTCAATGCAACAAAATCCCTGAGTTCTGACTCAAAAACTCAGTTCTACAGCTGTCTCAGAGCACAGGAAACACATCCTGGGCTGGAGGATGCAGTCAGAGCCATGGAATTCTGCCCTCCTCAGCCAGGAGAGGATTCCCACCTGCCCATGACCTCGTGTTCACCCCAGAACCACAGATCCCCCTTTAAACACCTCTGAAACAGCAACTGTACAGTTTTTACACAAAATGCCTCAGCACTGCTCCCTGTTTCCACTTCCCTCAGCTCTGCAGCTCCTTGCACACAGAAGGAAAAAGCCCAAAGCCCAAAGCCCACATGTAAAGTCCTGTCTGGGACACAGGAGCAGTGCCAGGGAAGCAGAGCTTGGGGCAGAGGCTCCTGGCCACGGATGTGTTTTCCATGTGGTGTCAGCAGCCTCCCCAAGCACTGAATCACATCCAAATGAAGCCCAGCTCCCAGTCCCTGCCAGGCTGGAGCTGCCACAGGAATGTTATGAAATCCTGGAAAAGGGATGGTGCTCACACCAAAGAAAGGACAGCACCCTGAGGCACAGCAGAGCTGATCCACACTGAACCAAGTTCTTTTGGGGGGGGGAGAGGATTCAAGTTAAATCTCATTACTGGCTGCTAATGAGTGCAGGCTCTGAATTGAATTTTTAAAGAGATACTGGAGAGGAATGGAGTGTCTGAGAAGTGAGGGCAGGAACAGCAGTCCCTGTGATGCCAAGGGGTCTGACAATGCCACAAACCTGGGTTTCACTTTTCCAGCCTGGAGCACAGATGATGGCTGGAAATGCTGGTAAAAATCACATATTTAACTAAAAAAAATGTAAAGTCCTGTACAATCACTACAGATTAGCATAATCCTGAAGAAAGCAGTTCCCCAAAGGGACTTGGTTCATGTATTTCAATGTTTTTATAAAGAAGGCTCAGGTTTTTTATACTCCTTTAGACAAAGCAAACAGTATTTTTACTTGCTGGATGTGCAAAGAAACTGATCACATTTTAAAATGCAGCACCCAGGCTTTAATTTCCTGGGCTGGTTGAAGGAAAAAATGTTAATATTGGCAGTAAGTTTAGCCAAGTTACACATGCACCTAAAACACTGATGCTGACAGATTCCACAGCATTTGATTAAATGAGTAATTAAGAAATTTGGAAGCCAGCTTCATACAATTATTTAGTGCTACCAGCACTGCTCTACAGTTTCTGCATGGAACTGAAACAGCAAATTCTACACCTGAAACACAATGAGGAGAATCTGCAACATGGAAAAGTTTCTTGGGATAAAACACCCCCAGAACTTCAGGAGGGGGAGTGAGAGGCTACAAGGACCATCTCACCCAAAATCCAGGCAAGCACAGGAGCAAAAGTGAATCCAAGGCTGGGTGGGTTTAGCCAGAGCCTCTGGAAACAAATCCCACTGGAATGTGCTCAGGTTTGGCTGCAGAGTCACAGGGAAATGCACTGCCTTCCCTCTGCCCTCTCAATCCCAGGCTCAGTCAGCTGCTCTCAGGAATGCATCCAAAATATTCCATGGACTGAGTCAATCACTTGCCTCTGGGGTGCAGAACTCCACAGCAAAGTCATGACTCACTTCCCATGGCCTTAATCTCACCTGTGTCTGTGATAGGCAATTAAAAAACACAAATTGTGTTGAAAAAACCCCATTCCGTGGGATTAGGGAAGGATAAAATCCTGGGAAATCCTCTCCCAAAGACTTTCAGTGAGGTCTCCACAGCCAGGGATTTGAAAAGAAAGGATTAATGTCTCTTTTTAGGGGTGTTACCTTGAAGCTGCAGATGCCCAGTTTGTACTGGGTTCAGCTCAGCTGGGCCTGGAGTTAAACTGGGAGTCAGCACCTGCATGGAGAAGCAGGAAAATCCTGCTCCTTTCACACGCAGGTGAAAACAGACCCGGCTAAATCAAATCGCTGAGCAGGAGCCCCCGCTGAGCCTGCGGAGAGGAGACGGGAGCTGCCCCCGGAGCAGGGAGGACGCGAGGTTATAAAAACCCAACTGCCCAAAGCGGGCACCCCCAGCCCGACCCGGGCTGGACCCGGGCTGGATCCGAGCTGGACCCGGGCTGGACCCGAGCTGGATCCGGGCTGGACCCGGGCTGGACCCGGGCTGGATCCGGGCTGGACCCGAGCTGGACCCGAGCTGGACCCGGGCTGGACCCGGGCTGGATCCGAGCTGGATCCGGGCTGGACCCGGGCTGGATCCGAGCTGGATCCGGGCTGGATCCGGGCTGGACCCGGGCTGGACCCGGGCTGGACCCGGGCTGGACCCGAGCTGGACCCGAGCTGGACCCGGGCTGGATCCGAGCTGGACCCGGGCTGGACCCGGGCTGGACCCGAGCTGGATCCGAGCTGGACCCGGGCTGGACCCGAGCTGGACCCGAGCTGGACCCGGGCTGGACCCGAGCTGGACCCGGGCTGGACCCGGGCTGGACCCGGGCTGGATCCGAGCTGGATCCGAGCTGGATCCGAGCTGGACCCGGGCAGCCCGAGCCGCTGCCGGAGCCCGGGCACGGCTCCCGGGCGCTGCTCCGGGCGCTGCCTCCGGCGCTCAGCGAGGCTGCGAGACTTCCCTGGGTCAGCCCGAGCTCTTGCTGGGCTCTCTTTACACAGCAGCCGAACCTCATTAAACATTCCGCCTAATCACGCAATTACCAGGCTGCCTCTTCCCCTGGCAGCACGGAGGGTCCCTGTGCGTGCATCCACGTGCAACGACTGCACAGCTTTGATAAACGAGTAAAACAACCTTTAAAACGGACTTAGTTATCGCAACAACCGACTGCGACCCGAGCGCAAGGACAATTAGCGCTCGATAATTCCTTTTCTCTCCCAAAGGTGGGTACCCGCCCGAAGAACCATTCGGGGCACGGGCGGCACGGACACACCCACGGGCAGCGCCGAGGTCGCATTTGAGCCCAGCCTCCCGAGCTCTTCCACCGCGATTTCAGCCCGATTATCGCAGATCCCCGCGAGCCCCGGCCACGCTGGCTCCCCGCGCTGCCCTCGCCCTTCCCCGGCGCGGCCGCTCCGCCCCGGCCCCCTCAGACACCCGGGGCNACCGGCCCGGCCCGTGCGCCGCCCAAACGGCGCCGCCCGCGCCGCGCAACCAGCGTTCCCAGGCGTTTTCGGTCCGGGGGGACCGGGATGGGGATCGGGATTGGGAACGGGAATGGAATTGGAATTGAGATCGGGATCGGGATTGGGAACGGGAATGGAATTGGAATTGAGATCGGGATCGGGATNCGTGCGCCGCCCAAACGGCGCCGCCCGCGCCGCGCAACCAGCGTTCCCAGGCGTTTTCGGTCCGGGGGGACCGGGATGGGGATCGGGATTGGGAGCGGGAATGGAATTGGAATTGAGATCGGGATGGGGATGGGAACGGGAATGGAATTGGAATTGAGATCGGGATCGGGATTGGGATCGGGATGGGAAACGGGAACAGGATGGGGATGGGGATTGGGATCGGGACACTGCGGGATAGGGAACGGCCCTGGGATGGGGGACAGCCCCAGGTCGTGGGACACTGTGGGACCCCTGGATCCAGGAACAGCCCCGGGATAGCCCCGGGATATGGGATAGTCCCGGGATATGGGATACTCCCGGGATATGGGATACTCCCGGGATATGGGATACTCCCGGGATATGGGATACTCCCGGGATATGGGATACTCCCGGGATATGGGATACTCCCGGGATATGGGATACTCCCGGGATATGGGATACTCCCGGGATATGGGATACTCCCGGGCTCCAGGAGCCCTGGGGTGCGGGGCACTGCGGGCCCCCTGGACCCAGGGTCGGGAGAGGCTGAGCCAGCGAGGATTCCCGGGAACACCGCAGTGTCTCCAATGTCTCCAGCGCTTCCAGCGGCACTGGAACAGCTCCGCAGGGAACGGCCCCGGCCCGAGGCTGCCGGAGCTCCAGGAGCCTTTGGGCCCCGCTCCCAGGGATGGCCAGCTGGGATTTTGGGGTGCCAGTGCAGGAGCTGGGCTGGATCAATGTGTGGAGAGCTCACAGCACCTTCCCGTGTCCGAGGGGGCTGCAGGGGAGCCGGAGTGGGACTGTTCCTTGGGAACAGCACGAGGGGGAATGGCCACAGCCTGAAGGAGGGGAATTCACCTTCGAGATCCTGGACAAGCTCTCTGCTGTGAGGCAGGAACAGGGTGCTCAGGAAGGCGCGGGCTGCCCCAGCCCTGAAGTGTCCCAGGCCAGGCTGGAGGGAGCAGGAGTCGTTCCTGAGCTCGTCCCCAGCACACAGAGCCCTGAGGAACCAGCGGGAGCAGGCAGGAATATTCCCGAGGGGCTGCTCCCCACCCCGAGCTGTGCCCAGCCTGGAAGGATCCCACCCTTCCCTGCTGGGAGCTCCTGCTCGCAGCCCCGGCGGCCACAGGGCCCGTTCCACGCTCCGTTCCCTGTGGGAATATCTGCAGGGAAGGGGAATGGTTCCGTTCCCAAAGCAGGAACGTTTTTATGAGGCCAAGAAGTTTCCATCCTGCTGGAGCCATGTTCTGCCTGCAGTGGTGTCCTCCGACCCACGTTGGATTTTCCACTGCTTCCATCTGCTACAGGCTCCCCAGGGACAGGCTTCAGGAACATAAAAAACCCCAATTCTTACAAAACGTGCCCAAAGTGGAAAGGGCCACGTGCTCCTTACAGGGTTGCCATGAATGGGACAGGAAATGCAGAAATTGTGGAGTCTGTACAGTGTTTGAGCAGACTGAAGAATGTATTTAAAAATGTTCATCTCTCTTGCATCCCAAAATAGAATCAAGGATGATTTATCAACAGCTGTTGCAGCAGCATCTGAGGGCGTTTCCTTGCCCTTTGCCCTCAGGATGGGAACAGCTCAGTGCTGAGTAGAATTACGGGGCTAAAATCGTGGTCTTCTCCCCAGATGTCTTCAGAGGTCACTGCTGGAGCACAGGGATGCACTTTTAATTCATTTTAACTCAGCAAGGTGGAATTCTGAGCACACAGACCAAGGCTGGTTCCTCGAGCACTCCACACTCCTTTTTGTTCCTTTCTTATCCCCTCTTCTTTGGCCTTTCCCAGCTTTCAGGTGCTCAGTTGCTGCTGGGAGCAGTTAAAAGTCAATTTTTGCTGAGAGCAGTGTGAGAAGTGACCTTTGGGCCCCAACAGAGAGGGGCAGAGAGAGCTGAGGGATCGATGTGCTCTTGGCTGGGGTCAGGCCAGGGATGTGAGCACGAGCCACCAGCCACCAGTTTTGTCCCAGCACCTGCCACATTTCAGCTCCTAAAAGAGCCCTGTTTCTCCATCTGAGTCCCACAACATCAATATATTCCATGGAAGATGTGCCAGAGGCAAATGTAATGGTTACAAATGGATTTCTGGAGGAAAAATCAGAGCTGGGCAGAAGGAGAAACATTTTCCTGACATCTCAGCAAGGTGTCTCTGGCTCTGCTCATCTCCTACTCCTTAAAATGCAGGAGGAATAATCCCAACCAGTTTCCAAGCACTCTGACATCCTCCTGTGCCAGGCACTGTGGTCAGGGCAAATATTTTTATTTTTAGCAAGCTTGGTCTCTGAAGATGTGTAGAGGGGGCCAACAACAATATAAATAGAAAATCTTATAACAAACTGAGCCAAAAGCCACACAGAGCAGTAAATAAATCTGTAAAAAATTTGGTGTGGAAATAACAATCTCTGTGCAAAGGCAGAGATCTTTGCATGAGCAACCCTAGGGGTGGTAAAGTGAAACCTCCAGAACCATCCAAACCTTTCCAAAGTCGCCCTCAGCTTTGCAAACATTCCCCCTCTAATTTAAGCTATTGTTTTTCCAAGAGAATTTGAATTTAAAACACGGGTTTCTTAGCTAAATATAAGTCCATTGTACACAAACAATGAAAATCTCCTTTAAAAACAGTTGTTATTCTGCATGCCAAGGGTTCTACAGCCTCAGAGTGGGAATCCTTCTGCGAGGTTTCATTCTGTGGAAAGGCTCTTCTGGCAGTCTAGAGAATCAGATGAGGATCACCTTTGAAAACCTCTGGGTTTGATTCTGTTTTACCTGGATCCTTTCAGAATTAGGGCCTGGAAGTTATGAGGAGGGGAGAGCTTGAGAGTAGACTGAAAACTTTGGGAGAACACGCTGCTTTTTGGTTTTTGCTGAAACCTCTTCTCTCTGCACAGAGATTTCTGCACACAAACTTTGGGGAGAGGCACAAGAAGCCTGGGCTGGTGCAGGAGAAATTCAGAGTGAACCACGTTTGCAAAAGGAACTCAGCTCCACTGGTCTGTTTCCAACATGCAGCCCAGAACTGCTTTCACATTTGTTTTCATCAACCAGAAGCCCTCAGGGCTGCCAAAAGCAGCAGTTTGACATTTCCTCCACTGCTGCTGCCCCCACACATGCCCCCTCCCGTGTCAGCACCAGATCCATCCCTGCAAGCACGTGGGAAGCAGCTTCCCCTCCCTCCTCAGCAGCAGCTGCTCCACGCCCGTGCTTGTGACTCCTGAATTTTGGGTGCCACATCCGAGCCCAGCATCACTTGAGCACAGATTGCATTCTTTTTCTCTGCCTCACATTTATCCAGCCCCAAGCTCACCCTCCAACTTTATGTGCCTCTGACTGAGTGCCTTTTGTGTTCCTCAGCACCACATTTGGTTACCCAAAACGATTTTAATTTTTTTTTTCAGTTGGATGCACCTCCCTCTTGGAGAAAGCCAGCAGAGCAGTTTCCTTCTAGGAATGTCCTTGCTCAAATATTCTTCATGATCTTTCTGAGCTCATCTGGCTGGTTTTTTTCCTGGGTGAAGCTCTTCTGGCCACCTAGAAGCTGACAGATCTATGACTGTTTGGTTTTGGAGGAGGACTATTGTGATGAATGTTTTTATATTACTCACTAACATATGCTTTTAATAGCAAATGGTAACAAAGGTTCCAGCACTGAGAGAGGCAGACAGTGACTTACTGCTGCTAACTAATCCCAAATTTATCACTGTCCAGCCCAAGAACACATTTCTAAGTGCTGCCCTATTAATTGACCACAATTAATGAGCTTTTTTTCCCTATTCCTCCTCTCATTTTGCCTCTTCTTACAAAACTTGTAGGAGATTAAAGAAATTTCCTGGAAAAGATGGGGTTTTTTTCAGTGTTTGGGGTTTTGCAAAAATCTGGAAGCAAAGTGACACTGGAAGATTTACAAACCATTCCCACAGGAGCCATGTCCCAAAAGACACAGGATCAGCAGCTCCCTCCCAGTTCCATGAGCTGCAGCAGCCTCCAGACATTTTTTCCACCTCTTCATCAGCTGCCAGGATGGTCAAAGGAACAATGCTTGGAGCTTGCAGAGCATCACTGCACAAATGCTGCTGCACAAGGAGGTTTTAGAGGGGAAGCAGAGCCTTGCAAAAGTGATGTGTCCATAAATCTTGGGATTCTTGTGCCGATTTCACTGCACTGCTGTGCCCCAAGCTGGATTTTCCTCAGGACAGCTCACACTCAGCACATCCTCTGTGATTCTGGGGAGGAAACCAGGATTGGTGCTTTGGGAAGGGCAGCGATCCCTGATTTCCCCTGCCCTGGGAACCCACCCCAGCTCTGGACCCTGCAGGGGTCAGGGCAGAGCTGTGAGAGCAGCTGGGCACTGAGAGGAGTTTTTGGTGGCTGCAGCCTCTCCAGAGCGAGCCAAGCCTTTCTTCTGCCCTCAAAAACCTGCACCCCCGGGTGTCCATGAGCTGTGAGGGGATTCCCTTGCTCTCCATCCCCATCCATGAGTCCCACACACCTGACAGAGGCCATGTGCCAGCCTTGCCCCTGCTGCTCCTGCAGAGCCCCTCCTTCAGAGACGTTTTCCAAAGATGAATGCTCCAACTGCATGATTTTTGTAAGTTTAACTTACATCTGTTTCATATTATCTGCAGTTTTGCTTTATCTGGGTCACTCCCTCCCCAGTGTTCTTCCCTCCCTGTTATCCCAGAGAACTGAGAGCTGATTGAGGCTGTTACCCCACAGACCCTACAGCTGCCAGCTGTCCCAAAACCCCGCTCAGTGTTCCTAGAAAAGCCTTTCCCTCTTCATTCCCAAATGTGTCATCAGCCCTAAATTCACGTTTGGAGAGCCTGCAGTGTCCCACCCCAGCGGCTCTTTAGGACTCCCAGATCGAGTGTGTCCCGTGGGATTCGCGTGTCAGCCGGGATTTTGGGATACCCCGCCGCTGCCCGAAACTCCGAGGGAGGGGATGGGAGATGGAAACGTGTTTGTTATCCTGAAGAGCAGGGTCCCACCAGCTGCGGGGCTCCGGAGGGGCAGCACACAATAGCACCGGGAGAACAAGGGAGCCGACTGAAAAGGCAAAGGATGTGGACAGGCAGAGCCGGATTGTTCACAGCGGGATTAGCGCAGAGCACGGCGCTGACTGCTCAGAGCGCTCCCGCGACGGCTGGAAACTCCCAAAATCGCGGTTTTTAGCGGCCGGCCAAGGGACAGCACATAAAGCAGGCCGTGGGGAGGGCCGAAGGGGCTCGGAGCGCTGGATGCGGGCGCAGCTCGCTCGGTGCCCGGCTGCAGGAATGTCCCGGTCCCACTTGTGATTGGCTGCGGGATGCTGGAGTCAGTTTTCACGGGGCCCATCAAAAAGTTCCCTTTGGCTCTCCCGAGTCGCTGTCTGAGCAGAGGCATCGGCCGGGAGCTCTCGCGTTCCTGGGGACAACTCTCGGTGGGATGAGAGGGCTTCTCCCCCCGAGGAAAGCCGGGCGAGGACGGGCGCCGAGGAGCCGCGCTGCCGCCGCCGCCGCTGCCCCGCGAGCCAGAGCGGACAGCCGCCCCTTCTGGCATGCGTCTGACCCCTGAGGACGCGATGTCTCAGTACTCCACGAACTTCCTGCTGCTGCCCATCCCGGAGTACCCCGTGCTGGACTGCGCGCCCAACAAAATCATCAAGCTCGTGGTGCTGGGCGGCAGCAGCGTGGGCAAGACAGGTAAGCGCCCAGGTGTGGTGGCCGCAGCGCATCCCGAGCTCCCATCCTGCCCAGATGTGACGTTTGTCGCGGCTTCACTCTTTCAGATTGTTTTTATTTTAAACAAAAGGCACGGGGTAATTTGCGAGGCAGATTCGCTGTAGGGGTGTGAGCGGCCAGCGGCGAGTTTTACTCTCGCAAATGGTCTTTTGTAAATTATTGAACTGTGACTAAATGTCCACACCCCAAAAGTGAGTTTCATGCTCCTGCTGTAAATATTTTATGCCCTGCAGACAAATCACAACGTACAAGATGTGCCTTTCTTATTCTCCAAAGGAGAGGGGAAGAAAAGAGGGTAGAGAGAGCATTGGTGCATTTGAATATGTGGTCCATGATTTCAGGAATTATTAAAAGCAGATTGATTTATTACATCTGTGGTTCCACGGGATTCAGCACAATGTTTGATTGTTTTGGCTTTGAAGCAGCCACATTTTCATATTACTTTTTCAGTTGTTTGCTGGAGACAGCTGCACAGGCAATTTCATCTAAGGGTGCTGAAGGGTGACCCAGCATCACTGTGAGAAAAATTATTGCTTGAAATGAAATCTGTTATAAAATAGCGTTGCTTGCAGAGTAAGACACTTTATTTAACTCTTAATTAACTGATTTTGCAAGTTATAAGGAATCTGCTGAGATCAAAGCATCACAGAGATATAAGTTACTGTTGCCATGATGGGGTTTAAATGTTTTATGCAGAAACAGGAAAATGTTCTTATCAAAGAGTTTAAGAAAGCAGCAGAGGTTGAGGTGAATAAGAAGGCCCAGGGTGCTGCAGCATGACCCCAGTGTGCAGAGCACATGGACTTTGTTTGCTGGGTGTGATTAGATATCACTAATGGGGTTTGTGAGGGGTTTTAAGGCATTTCATCCATCAGCCTCACCCCTTGCATGACACAAAATGCTTAAACTTGGATTAGCTGCAGTCTACTGGCTTGTTACTCTTTTTCTAAAGCACTTCAGAGCAAAGGACAGATTGTTTTACCTGCACTACAGGGAAACAACCTCCCTGTCCCCCTCTGAGCTGCCACCCCGAACCTGAGGGCTCATTTCCAACACAAGCTGTGAGAAACTCTGCATTGGGTGTCGCAGCCTGGCCCAGAGCTTTGTCTGTGAGCGCCGAGAGCAGAGCAGGACGAGGTGTGAGCCATGCAAAGCTGAACTCGGTCCCAGTGAGACTCCTTCCTGCAGGAAGGGGTCACAGCAGCGGTGCCAGGATGAGCCTGGCCCCTCATTAAGGACCCACCTTTCTCTCTGTTGTTTTGCAGCCCTGGTCGTGCGATTTCTCACAAAGAGATTTATTGGGGACTACGAAGCCAACACGGGTGAGTTCTGCTCTCCCCAGCAGCACTGCAGAGAGCTGGAAAATAAATCCACTCTGTTTTGTGGCTGGTGCACATTGCAGGGAAGCCAAGTGGTGTTAGATGTCCATAAGGTGCATATTTTCAGTTAATAGCCTTGAGCTATGAAAGCAATAAATCAAAGGCTCATTATTTATGATCCTTTCAGCTGTTTTTTTTTTTCCTGGGTTGATGGAAAAGGATCAGAGTAAAAGGTTTGCTTGGGGACATACCTATGCTGAAACACAGGCTCAAGGAACAACCTAGACATCAGCTAAACTACAGAAACCCAGTGCTGCTTCCCCTGCAACTCCAGGGAAGGCAGAGGAATTCTGAGGGAGGTAAAAGGCAGTTCAGAACTTTTTCTGTGCATTGTCCTTTTTTTCAGGAGCTTTTATAAACCAGGGAGACTTCAAAATTGAAGCCTTCTCTCCATAAGACAAGCAAAGCAACCACTCATTTCTTGTTTAATGCAGAGTGTGTTCATGTGGACTGTTTCAGTCAGACTCTGCTCCAAGTTCTGATTTGTAGGGCTGCAGGATGGATCAGTGCTCACCCCTACTGCACACCCCACACACCAGCCACCTCTCAGTTTTGGGGTGAAGGTGGGGCAGGATTCTGAAAAGGCTTCACTTTGCTCAGGATGAGGAGCAGAGAAGGAGGGAGCAGCACAAGACACCTTTGATCTGAGGAAATACAATGTGAAAGCTCCTCCTTCAGCTCCCCCTCTCTGACCCCAAGTAACCCCGGTGGTTGGCTGCACTTTTGCTCCTTTTCTGTCACCTCCTCTCCCAGAGGTTGTACATCAAGTGTGAGCTGGGAGCTGTGCTCTGATGGCTGCCAGAGCCAGAGCTGGGAGCCACATGCTTTTCCCATTAAGCTCCCAGGCCCATGGCCATGCTGCAGGAGAATGAAACATGCCAGCAGCAGGGAACAGGTGGCAGTGCCTTGGGGATCACTCAGCCTGCTTCTCCCTGTTCCAGGCATCAGCAGGCAGAGCAGGGGCAGTGCCTTTGGGATCACTCAGCCTGCTTCTCCCTGTTCCAGGCATCAGCAGGCAGAGCAGGGGCAGTGCCTGGCAGCTCCTGCTCTTTGTTCTGGGGGTGTCATGGAATGGGAATAAGGGATTGTCAGGTTTGGGTTCAAGGGTGCAGGATCTTCCCATAGAAGCATCTCTACAGCTTAAAATCAGATCTGTTTTGAGTACAAAGTAAATCTCACCGGGGCTGGATCCCTCACAGTGTTAAACCATGATGTGATAATGTTGGATTCAGTACTAAATTTCCTTGCATTGAAAACATTCTATGAGCTCAGCCTCTTTTCCACTGGAATAAAATCACTTGTTTCCTTGAAACAAAGCTGATTTTCAGAAGTGTGGCCATTACTGTCACTAGCTGGGCTCCCTGCTCCTCTGAATTCCTTGCTCTCCAGTGGACGGATTTCTCCTCCTTAGACATTGTTCTGGAGGCAGCAGTGCCAATTGTGCTGGGCCAAGACAGAAGGGCTGTACACAACAGCTGGGAATTAGCATTTCTTCACACACCCACTGACTTGTGCTAAGTTCTAAAGAAAAATGATGGTCTCATCAACCTCTGAAGCTGCCCTGGTCACAGAGAGTTCATAAGATCAAGACTTAAATGTTCATTGTCACTTCACTCACGCTGCAGTAACAAAATAAAGTTCAAGCCCAGGACAGCAGTGGTTAGATCAGAGTTAGATCAGGCCTAGGTGGGCAGAACTGGCACTTGGCTGTGAATATGTGTCCTGCAGATTAACCAAAGTCAGGTTTAAAGTGTCCAGTCTTTGGGGATTTCAGCCAAGCTCTGCTAAAATCTCACAAACCCCAAAGAGCACCTGGGGGATTCATATACAGTCACTCTGTGTCCAAAACTGGAGCAATTTCCTTTTTTAGAGGAATTCAAAAAAATGCCATAGGAAACACTCGCTCTTTTCACAGACCACACCTGGATGTCTGAGTTTGGGATTATCAAAAGTGAACTGCACTTACATTTAAAGTTAACAATATGGACTGAAAACCTGGCTGGGATTTATGTGCCCACTTGGAGCATGACTCAATGCCAAGTGGCCCTTTCCCAGCCCCCACACTGGCTGTACCTTCAGAACAAGTCCCCACACAGCAAACACACCCCACTTCACTGAGCAAACAGCCACACAAACACGCCAGCCCCATTCACTTTTCTATAGGCAGCTCCACATCCTAAACCTCAGAACTCTGAATTTCAACAGCCCCGTTTTCCTTTCCTTTGGGCTCTTGTTACAGTTCCTGACTAATCTTCCTTCTCCACCAGGTGCTCTGTATTCCAGGAAGTTCACCATAGATGGGGAGCAGATCTCTCTGCAGGTGCAGGATACTCCCTTTGTCTCCTTGGAGGTAAAACTCTGCTCTGTGCATTTCAACACACTTCTTGTCTGATGTTTGTTGCCAGCACTTCCATCTGTAATTAACTGCACTTAGCAGCAGGAAAATACCTGGGCTCAAACCCAAGACTAATCAAGGTACCTTAAACTCCACCAAAATGAGCTCTTGGAGGTGTTAAATTAGGCTCCTTTAGGAGTAAGTCAAAATTAAAACAAATCTCTTTCCAACACGTTTTTAACCAGCAGTAAAATCACAGTCTGGTTCCCTCCTGCCAACAGCTTGATTGTTTTATTTTCTGTCAAGTGATTTCTGTCCCTGCATGGCAGAAAATTCACCTGCCCAGAGGCCCAGCTGGCTCAGCTTGGACCTTCCTCCACACTCAAAGCCTCACAGATTTAGAGAAGGGTTTCTTTTTGAGGGTCCAGGCTTCACAGCAGTTGGAATTTCCAGCTATGGTGCTTTGCCCTGCTTTCCTTACTCTGGTTTTAAATGTAATTAATTCCTTTTTTAAAAGATGTTAGCATTTATCACATTCCTTTTTCTATCAGTAGTTGAACTCGATATTAAAGACCTTTCCCAATCTTAATGATTCTATTACATTCCAAATTTAATATTCTACAAGGAACCTCTGTCTAGAAATACTTTTCCAAACAGGATTTAAGATGTCTTTCCTTGAAGATCTGCTTCACATGCAGAACAGGAGGATGAAAATTGTGTCAAAGCAGCAGGAAATGAAGTGAAATTTGGGGTTACATGAATGATGGAAATCTCATGAGCAGTAATTCCCACAGAACAGCAGAGATTTAATGATAAAATTAGGTATTCTCATTGCACCACGAGCTTAAACTTTGAGGTGTGGCCTTAACCTCAGTCTAAACTTAGATTTGGCTGAGAATATGTTGGGATGGGAACAGCACCTCCCCTCCTCCAGTGCCAGGTGCCCTGGACAGCTCTGCACAGCCCCACCTGTGCCACAGAACTCTTCCATCCTGAGTTTACAGAATGGGATAAGCAAAGCCCCCACAGCTCCCATTTCCAGCTCCCATTTCCAGCTCCCATTTCCAGTTTCTATTTCCAGTTCCCATTTCCAGCTCCCATTTCCACCCCTCTGATGACTGGAAATGGGTTGAAGGGGAAAGCTTTTGCTTTCTGTGCTGGGGTGCACAGAGCAGAGGGCAGGAGCCCTCATTTGCTCTGGACACTCAGAGGCAACAAAAGCTGCAGTGGAAGCTCTCCAAATATTCAAGTGGGATTTAACAGCACAAAGGCCTTTGCCAGCTTGCCCTGCAAAGAGGAGCTGTGGGGGGTGATTTGGCACCACTGGGATTGCCTGATAAACCCTTATCAGAGGGAATCCCCTCTCTCTGCTGTCCCATGGAGAAAGGAGGGAGTAGAATAATTAAACTCAATTTTTCAGACCAGATAGATGTTCTTTTCCTCTTTAAATTAATACTGTTCCCTGTTGTCAGTGATTCTAAAGCTGCACAAAATTTAGTCAAGCCAGCAGCTGAGGTTTCTTAGTCAGAAATGAATTTAAATTCATTTAAATAGGAAGGAGTTTCATTTTCTTTGTCCCAGTCCAAGGTCTGTGCTATTCCAAGATCTCCCACAGATTTCCCACCCTAATCTCACCCTGTGTCTGCTTCAAATGATGGATCTGCCATTATTGAAGGGACTGTGTCAGAACAGATTAAGACTGAGAAAAGGCTGGAATTTTTATTAAAATCCTTAAGGAAGAGAGTTTCCTGCACTCTGCAGGCTGAGTAGAGTGTTTCAGGAGGAAATCATGTGGAAACCCTCAGGATTCAAGCCCCCAGAAATGTGAAAGTGTAAGAGAGAAACAGAAGCAGAGGAGTGGTTTTGTTGGGTGATTCATTGCTGCTTGGCCCATACACTGCAAACACTTGTGTGTTTCAAAATTCATCCTGGAGCAGAGATTTCCATTTAAAAAGTAGCCCATTAGCCTTTGATTTTCCTGAATAAAGCATTCCACTTGGGATTATCCATCCATCCATCTCGCTACTGGGTGGGCCTAGCTGAAGTAACAGAGAATTTCTGCTCATTAGGGCTCTCTGAACGTGCACCTTCTCCAAACCCATTTTCAAAGCTTGCCAGTGCAATTAGTTTTGGGGGTTTTTTGTTGGTTTTCTTTTTGCCATGAAAGGGTTTTGCTGGTGAAAAGAGGCTTCCAGGACACAGAGAGTGGCTAATTATCCCCAGACTGGCTACAACCCAGACCCCAACAGTGCAAATTGCCCTTCTTCCCACAGCCTGCCCCAGCCTGGCTGGAGTTCACTCTCATTAACCTTTCCAGCAAGGCTGCTGGGGAGGAGCCCTCTTCATCGTCCCACCTTGGGGTTCGAGAGCTTTGGGGAGGAGTGATAAGAGCATCTGATAAGCAATTTCACTGCTCACAGGATTTAGCTGAGAGCTGGCAAGGGCAAAGAACCTCAAGGTGAGATGAGCCAGTGCCTCTGTGGGCAGTAATGAAATATTTGCAGAGGGTATTTGGCTGAGAGAACTCCTGAGGAAAGTTTTGAGCCTAATTTACATTCTGACCCTTCAGAAATTCTGCTTCCTCCTTGTCAGAAGTTCTTCTTTTACTGTCTGATCTACCAGAAGAAAACAGATCAGTTTTACTCATTCTTTTCCACCTCTGCTTCCTGAAGTTAGGCTTTATAATTCATATTTAGGTCTAAATAAAAGTGATCTGTTTGGAGAGATTGCTAAGCACTACATTCTGATACAATTAATGTGACAGATAAGAATTCTATAGATTAATAGCTAATGGAACATGTTTTCTATTAGTCTCACTGAAGTTGATGAAAATTAACTCTGTTAAAATTAATGTGAATTACAGATATGTATTCTTTAGATTAATAGAGAATGGAACATGTTTTCTATTAGTCTGACTGAAGTTGATGAAAATTTCTTCAGTAGAATTTAGCAACAAAAACTAAAATGTATTTGTGATGTTGAAGTGCCCTTAAAATAACACAATTTCTACCAGCCCCATGAAGAGCTGTGCACAGAATGTGCTTGTTGGATATAAAAGAAATGACAACATGTCAGAAATGCTGTGCTATTGACAGGAATGTCAGTTCTTCCAAACCAAGCATGGCTGCAGCAGGGATCTCCCTCTCTGCCTGGGTTATCCCAATCCCAGCAGGGATAACAAAGAGGAGAGGATTAGCTGGAAATAGCTTCATCTTGACAGGAGAGCTGATCTCTTTTCAAGCCCCACAGTGTTGTATTCAGCTTTATTCCCAGAGCTGGTGGTTGCTGGGGCTCTGAGTAGGAGCAGTGATGGACTCAACAAATGTGTGACCAGCAAAACACGATATAAACCCATCCCTGCTCTGCAAATTACCAATGAGATTTCACCTGATTTTCAGTTCCAGTCATTGGTTTTTTGTAAATTTGCTGTTTTTCTAAATAACTTTGACTATCCGGAGACCTTCAAGGCAGGAAAACCTGGCAGGCTTCACCAGAGTTCGTGAGAGCCTCTGTCCATGGAGACATTGAATAAAGAGTTGGAAAAAGCCCTAAAAGTCACCTTGAGGGACAACCATTCACTTGCCATGGTGAGACAAACCTGATGGGTTTTCAGTGCTCTCACTTGGCCCATCACCATTTTACCCACAATAAGAGTGTGAGTTTCTGACTGGTTGGGCACAAGAGAATACAGAAGTGGTGTTTTGGCTCTTCCCTTCTGTTCAAGCAGTTTGCTCTGACCCCTCTCCACTCATCACTGCTGTCCTGCAGTGTGGGGTCAGAGAATCATGGAGTTGGTGAGGTTGGAAAAGACCTCCAGGCCTGAGTCCAGCCCGTGACTGACCCCCACCTTGTCCCCAGCCCAGAGCACCGAGTGCCACACCCAGTCATTCCTCGAACACCTCCAGGGATGGAGACTCCAAACCTCCCTGGGCAGCCCCTTCCAATGTCTGATCACCCTTTCCATGAAGAAATTCCTCCTGATGCCCAACTTAAACCTCCCCTGATGCAGCTTGGGGCTGTTTCCTCTTGTCCTGTCACTGGGAGCAGAGCCTGGCCCACACTTGGTGCCAACCTCCTTTCAGGGAGCTGTCGAGAGTGGCAAGGTCCCCGCTGAGCCTCCTTTAGTCCAGGCTGCACAAGCTGTGACTCTCACCCAGAGAGCTTTCTGCGGGTACATCCCCAAACGTCGCCACGTCCTCCGCGAGCTCTGTTTGCTCCGCGTTCCCTGCTGCCCAAACCCCTGTGCTCTTTTGCAGGACGACACAGACAGCATCTGCTGCCAGGAGCAGATAAACCGCTCCATCTACTGGGCCGACGGCTTCGTCTTTGTCTACTCCATCACGGACTACGAGAGCTTCCGCGTGCTGCGCCCGCTGCACCAGCACATCCGCAGGATCCACCCCAACGCCAACATCCCGCTGCTGCTCGTGGCCAACAAGGGCGACCTGCTGCGGGCCAGGCAGGTGTCCTCCAAGGAGGGGCTGCAGCTGGCGGGCGAGCTGGGCGGCACCTACAGCGAGGTGTCTGCGCGGGAGAGCTGCGAGGGCGTGCACGAGGCCTTCCAGCAGCTGTGCCAGGAGCTCAGCAGGAGCAGCGGCGGCTGCAACGGCGAGAAGAGGAGGGGCCTCCACCTCGTCAGGCCCAAGTCGCCCAACATGCAGGACTTGAAGAGGCGTTTGAAGCAGGCTCTGACTTCCAAAGGGAAATCTGCCACCACGCTTTGATGCAGGAGTGGCGTTCCCGAGCCAGGAATGGCGTTCTGGAGCCTGGGATAAAGAGGCAAAGAGCTGGGGAAAAGGGGCATCGCTTCAGCCACCAGGCTGTGTGAGGGACTCTTCTATTTTGACTCTTCCGTTTTGTCTTCCCATCTTCCGTAAAAAGCCCCTGCTCGTTCAGCAAAGGAACTCGCAGGATTCGCTCTCTGGGACAGGAATTTCAAAACCGTGATTTAAAAAAAGAAATTGTCTAAAATTATTTTTTCTTTTTCTTTTTTTTTTTTTTTGGGAAGGGGTGTAGTCAAATATCTTGGTGTTAAAAAGTGGGTTTTGTTCGTGAAGATAATATGAAATCCTGCTTTGAAGAGATGTGACTTCCCTTGGGAATAGTTGTGTTCCCAAACACAGGCTACAGCAGGACATGAGGAGAGTGACAGAAGCTGTACTGAACAAGCAAAATGGAGCAGTTTTGCTTTGCTGCAAGACTGGAAAGTAAAGGCAAATTAAATGGATTAATTAATTTAAATGAAGAGCATAAATAGTGGACAATATTAATTGAAAGAAAGAGTTCTCAGCAATGAGGAGAGATCTGTTCATGTGCAAACTTTAGCCTTACAGTGTCTCTTTAAAGGAAGATTTTTTAAAAAAACACTATTTTTCCAGATAATTTTTGCTTAAAAGCACAGTGACTGCTTCTGAAAGTGATTATTTGGGCAAAATACAAACTTGTGGCAGCATTTTGTACTCAAGTTTCTCCATAGTATTTCTCATTTTTCTGAAGGTTTCTTGCATGGCAAAAGGGAAAAATAGATCAGAGTGGTTTAAAACCTGCCAAAAAATGGACTGCACTGATCAAGAGCAAGGAGATCAACTAAAACTCTTAATTTTTTTTCCCCAAACTAGTCAGACTTCAAGTTCAAAATGCTTTTAAAGCAACAAAGCCTTCACACAAAGTATATTTACATCATGAGGTTGTCTGGGTTTTTTTTTTAAGAAGAAAAGATTTTATGATGCCTGAAATTTTTGGCTTTGGGGAGTCATTATTTCAGCTTCGGGAATTCATTATTCTGTTGTTTGAGTTAAACCCAGGCCTCCCTGAACAGCTCCCAGAGCATCCCAGCCTGTCAGGACATATCCCAGTGGCAGCGTCTGGTTGTGCCTCAGCACGTCCCAGGATTCGAGGCTGGATGCTGTGAGCTGATTTATGGAACCAGCAACAACACCAGGGAGCACCCAGCACTCTGCTCTCACTGAGAGTGGGGAGGAGCAGGCTTGGACCCTGGAAAATTCCTGAGGCACCAAGCTGCTCCTCAAACAGAGCACATGAGCAATTCAAGGACCACGAAGTGAAGTCGAGCTCAGTGATTTATACTCAGGGACACACGAGGGAAACCCGAGTTTGATGGGTATGGAAAAACACTCCCAGCTGCAGTTGCATCTGGCAAGACTGAGCTAAATCAACTTCTTCCTCATTAGGAGCAGCAAAAATGGAAATTGAGTCTGATGAGTATTTGTATAGCTCAGGGCTTTAAAATGTACTTTGGATTTTCTGTGTCCCTCTGTCAGACAGCTCTAGCCATGATTTTCCTTATCACCTGGATTTGCCTTATCTCCAGCTCACTTTCTGTTTTATTTATTGTTTTCCACAGCTGCTCATCTGAGAATGTCTTGTGTTCTGATTCATTTAAGAGTCTTTCATTCCCACAAACGACCTGCACCTGTTTTTAAATTCAGTTTCAAGTGGTAATGGGAGGGGGAAAGCTGGATCATCCAAAAAGGGACTCAAATTATATCAGGGAATTTTTACTTTGGCTTATGGTTAATTAACAATTTGGTGTTTGAGCAGTGCCATTAATCATCCCAAGCACTTTGGTATTTATGGCACTGAATTTCAATGTTTTAAATTAGTGATAGCACAGATCAAATATTGAATGTAAAGATTCAATAGCTCAAATATTGAATCTAGAGATTCAATGGCTCAAATATTGAATCTAGAGATTCAATAACATGAAATAGAAGAGTTTGCAAGACACACAGAAACGGAAGTATTTTTGTGTTGGAAAAATGATCACCAATTCTGAATAGCAATTAGCAATTTTACCACTCCAGTACTGTATAACAAGGGCTAAATTTGCTGAAAGCAATTTGCTGACATTGGTTTTCATGAAAGCCTAAGAGAATTTGTGCTCCAGCTGGTTAGATTTGTTTGTAACTTCCTTCAGCTCAAATCCTTTCTGATTTGGGAAGAAATCTCACCAAAATTCAAGCCTGTTGATGTTTTATTTTCATTAGTGATTAATAAAAACATGCAAGGTCTTCCTTGAGTAGTGAATAAAATGGCTTCTTTATGTGTCACATATTTGAATATTCCTTGTTTACACTAAAATATATTGCTTTCCCTTCTTATAATCTAAGACACCTTGCTTTGGAAGTATTCCTTATGTAAGGAAATATTCTTTATGCAAATAGTATTCCCACATTCCTGGGGGGAGAAACAAAATGTACATTTTGGCTAGAGCCAAAAAATATTGAAACATTTGAGTCTTCTCAAAAAAATATTGAAACATTTAAATCTTCTCAAAAAAATATTGAAACATTTAAGTCTTCTCTTAGGTACTAACATGTGGCAAACATTTCTTCTGCTACAGCAACTTCAGTATTTCCTTTGTTCATTGACCAGGAGTACAAATGCTGGTTTTAAGCCAGGACTAACCATCTACAGAAGGCAATAAAGCCCAGTATTTTTATTTGGGGTGCAGCAGTTGAGCCCCAGGACACCTCACTGAGCCCCAGAGGCACGGCTGAATGGCAGCACAAAATGCAGGGAGAAAAGAATGCTATAGAATTAAGTGCCTAAAAATAATCCTCTCCAAGATCAAAGTTTAGTCATGTAGAACCTGATCCTGAATTAGAAACTTCAGGCTGCCAGGGGAAAACATGTATTCTACTGAAGGTTTAAAATTAACCCTCTAGAGAGAAAGTACTGCCATAAAGTCAGGAAGGGAGAGGAAAAACAAAGATTTGAGAGTGGGGAGTGATTTTTGGGTATCAAAGAAAATTCTCTTCTCTGTTCTATTGATTTAGTCCAGATTAACTCCACTGGAATCAATACCAACAGCAGTGAGCTGTAGAATTCCTCCTTTTAAAACCTTTTTTCTCATCCCTCATCATTCTCCTGAGCATTTTAAATCTTTGTGCACCATCTGGTTTTCAAGATGGTTTTACAGCTGGGTTTACTTGGGCACAAAGCAGTTGAGTGATTTGCCCCAAGGTTACACAGCTGAGCAAGTACTTGAGAGGAACTCCAACCCTGAGTCCTTTGTAATTAATTCCCAACTCCTCACAACAACTCTCAGACCCTACACCTCCCTCAAGGTATGCACAAAGCACTGTGAGTTGCACTGCACAGGAAGCTAATTAAAAGTTGGGGAGAGTCACTTGAATTTCAGCTGAGTTAGAGGCTGAGCAAAGTCTCAGTGACAGGCTGGCAGCTCACAATCCCAGCAGCAGCAAGACAGGCTTGGAGTTACTGAGGATATTTGGTAATGGTTATTTCTGTGTTCCTGTCAGCTGCATTTCTCACACATTTCCAGTGGTTCCCCATGGAAATGCAGTGTGACCTGGGAGAAGGGAAAATCAGGCTCTATTTTTAACTTTTCCTGTGCCTCACTTGATGATCTTGGCCAGATCTTTCAATCTGAATTACTCTGCCCATAGGTCACAGTTACCTGTCACACACTTCAGCATCCACGGGAGAGGATCACCAAGGAGAAATAAAGGAATTGTCCCCTTTTGCATAGGAGTGGCTGAAATATTGACGCCTGAACTCACATCTTGCTTCTGCATCCCTTTAGAGCTCAGTTGGTGTTTGGATCCCACATTTACACCTGGAGCAGAGGACAAAAGCAGAAAATTCAGATCCTGCTTCCAGGGAACAGCTCAGACCAAAATATTTGTATCCAGGGTACCTGGCTTCTCCCAAGATTTGTGTCAGGTGTACAAATGAAGAAGAAAAAATAATTTTCTGAGACATAAAAAGGAACTTGCTCTCTACCAGAAAACAGTTGTTTAATTGTTTTCTGAGGCAAACTGGGTGGCTGCCAGCTGATTGTTACTGCTGGATCTCCCTCTGCCCACTGGTGAAGTAGATTAGGGGTCAAAATCCCACTGCTCGGTTTGCAGAGCCAGCACAGGGCCCTGAGGCACCAGAACACAATGAAATACTTGCTAATATCTCATGTTCATGGATTCTCGGAGCTCTTCTGAGCCGTGCCTGACTCCTCTGGGGCTCACACAGGAAAACCACAGAATTAAAGTTAAAATAGATCTCCAGCTTCACTTTAAAAGCTCAGAATCAGGGACAATGGGGTAGAGAAGATGATCCAATCTATCACTAATGGAGACAAAGCAAGACTCTTCCTTTGGTAATTTCTCACTGGCTCTGCCCTCCTTCTTCTTCTCCATTCATGCCTTTGTTCTCATTTAACTTAGCAAGCAAAAACTTCTGCAATTTTTCTTCCCTTGGCTTAGAAACATACTTTTGCTAGCTAGTTTAAAATTTATTTCCAAATATTTGAACTCCAAAGAGGGTTTATAACAAAAGGAGAGTGTCTACTTAGTCTTTTGACCTTATTTACCTAAAGCATTTTAAAGCACAGATACAGCTCTGTGCTT
Source organism: Notiomystis cincta (assembly GCA_013398075.1). Taxonomy (NCBI): domain Eukaryota; kingdom Metazoa; phylum Chordata; class Aves; order Passeriformes; family Notiomystidae; genus Notiomystis; species Notiomystis cincta. The sequence goes on from VZRX01018768.1 coordinate 76,165, forward strand.
TGAATTCCTGCCTCTTCTCCCCAAGAGCTCTCCCTGGCTTAGCCCAATATTTCCTCCCCTTGTTTTGTGCTTACAATGTTGAGCTCATTAATGTTACAGAGTCATTGCTTACTTAAACCTGTTTAGTTCTTAAGTTTTGCTGCTCTCCTTTGAAATCCCTTTGGTTTAATCAGGCTGCTTCTCTTCTCTAAGCAGCTGTGCAAGTGGTAAAGGAGCTCAGAACAGCTGGTGATTTTCTGCTCTGTCAAATTTTAGCCCATTATTGAAGATTTTGGAATAAACAGGAGCATGGAAAATAAGGCAGCAAACCCTCTTCTCGTCTCCCTTCATGTGGAGCTGGTGCAATAATTTTATCTGTCATGAAGTGGACAAAGTTCATCCTGGATGATAATGCTTTTTCCTACAGATGGAAAAACACCAAATATGAAGCAGAGAGCTGAGCTGATAGACTCTGTAAACCCTGGGATCCAATTCATTCAGGAGCTGTCACACCAATCTTCTTTTCTTTAGAAGATACATTTTTTACATTTTCCCTCTTATCCAAAAGGGTTTCAAGACGGAGCCTCTGGATCTCGTCACACAGACACTTCCCATCCCTCCAGCAGGTCAGGGGGAAGCTGCACATTTTCCAAGGATGATGGGTGAAACTATGCATGTCTGGGCTGTTATGAGGGATGATTGTGGAGACTGTTCCTAAGGACGTTTTTCTTCTCCCTGGGCAGCAATGCAGAACACTCACAATCAGTAAGCGGTCATTTGGAAAAGATATTAGGGGTTTTTGCTGAATCTGGAGACACTCTGTACCTTCTCTGCTGGTTAGAAAGCTCACCAGATAAGCAGAGGTTGGGTATTTTCTGAGGTTGCTTTGAACTGTCACAGAGAGAGTTGAATTATATCACTTTTCATTGTGATCCAGGTTTCCAGATGCTTGCAGAGGCCACCACTCTTCAGTGTTCTGCATTGTATTTCACTTGAAAACCTGGTATTTTCCTGTGCCATCATGAAAAACTAATTTGGAGCATCACCCTGATAATTTAACAGCTTATTCTCTTGATTCCCTGTTTGTGATGAAGGTTTTACATTTGTTTGGCACCTGAACTCAAGCTCATGCTCTACCAGCAAAGGTGTCTGACCAGAGTGCCCAGAGAAGTTGTGGCTGCCCCTGGATCCCTGCAAGTGTCCAAGGACAGGTTGGATGGGGCTTGGAGCACCCTGGGATAGTGGGAGCTGTCCCTGCCCAGGGCAGGGGGTGGCACTGGATGGGATTTAAGGTCCCAAACCACTCCATGATTCTGTGGTTTTGAATGAACCAGATTCTTCATTCTTTACCCAGCAGGACGAGACACACCCCAGCAGTTCTGACTGTCAGTAAAGAGCAGTGAGATGAGGGAATGAAAGAGGAATCAAATCTTTACATTACTCCCCTGCCTGCCTTTGACTCTCCACAAGGGAGACTGACCCTCCCTCAAGCTCTGGGAAAGGCAACAGGCTGGTGGTGCTGCTGGAAGCAGATGAAGAGATGGTGGCAGTTCTGCCTCCACAGTCTGCACTCCAATCCATCCATCTGGGACCAGGGCAGAGGTCAACACCTGTAGAAACTTCCCAAACACACAAAAAAAGGGTTACTGGGAACTGTTGGCTCTCTGAGGCTGAACCAAAGTGCTGTTTCTGTGAATTACACATCTGGAGATGCTTTGCTGAAACGGAAACCCCAAAATCCAGGCCTGGGAGAGCCATTCGTGTTTCTCACCCACATCTGTTTGGAGCAGTGGTGAAACCCCCACGTCTTCGTCACCTCCCAGCCCACGTGGTCCCACCAGGCCAATGTCAAAGTCACTCCTGCAGGACTGCAGTGGTGCTGCTGCTCCAGCAAGGAATGGAGGGTTGGAGTTGCCATTCTCCTCCACCACCCTTTCAGCTGCCAAGACCACCTATGAAGTGCAGAGCCCAAGAGTTAGCACCAGATACCAAATATATCTGACAAGTGTTCATCAGTCTGTGCTGGAGAGCAGGAGCTGGCTCTCAGGAGAGCCCTAATCTGCCAAAAGAGCAGCTTTTAAAGCCCAGAATACATATTTGTGTCAGGCCTGTGAAATGATATGTTTTATATGTAAGTGCTGTTCTGTGGTAGTTATTTATTAGGCAGCTTTAAAGAAAGCAAGAAGTTTTGTTTCTAAATCCTGAGTGCTAATCATTGAAAGTCCTCGTTTTAGCTATTTTTGTAGCTTCAGTTTTAGCCATTTGCTCTTCTGAACCTCAAACCATGGGATGAAGTGAAACACGTGGAGCCAGAGGTTCATCTCTTCATACATTTGGAAATGCACATTTTCCCTGCACTGCAAATACATCTCAGTGCTGGAAAAATCAACAATCCTGAGTAGGGCTGAGAGAATATGTTCAGTTTACAAAGTCTAGACACTCCTGAATCCCAGTGCTGTGGCTTCTGGGAAGAGACACTGGTAAGACACAAGAGCAGACATCTAAAAAGCATCGATGCTCACTACCCACTTACACGTGGTTTGCAAGGAGTTTGAAAGCCAAGGCGTCCCAGGATGAGGGAAAAGGCTCTCAGAGGGTTAAATGTTTCCTGCCTTTAATCTAGAATCACGTAATGTGGAATGAATGTTTCAGCTCCGACTGTTTCCTCACTCTGACAGTTTCACGGTGTGAGGTCAAAGTGTGGGAGAGATGGGGAGAGGAGAGGGGGAGCATGGAGTGCTGAGCTGCGAAATCCAGAGAGACACATCCAGAGAAATACAAAGGCTGGGCTCTCCAGCGGCCTCGACCCAGCTGGGATGGCCGTGGTGGAGCCATGGGCGAATGTGTGGGACTTTAAGGACTTCCTGCTCCGGGCTCCCTCCACTTCTCCCTCGTGTTCCTGCTCGGCTCCGGGCACGGTTCCCACGCTACGCTGCAAAATGCGCCTCGAGTTTCTCACAGTTCTCTGCCGGACACAAAGTGCAGCTCCAGTCCTTCCTGCACCCTGCACACACAGGAGGTGGGACTCCTCTGGGGGTACTGCTGCCTGTATTTATTTTCCCTTCCTGTGTGGGTCTTTTCCAATGCAGCCAGATCTGTTCCGTGCACCAAAGCGCTCCACCCAGTGCGGGAAACTTCAATTTAAAGCAGATTTCAAACTTGTTTGATTTTTTGGACCAACCATCACTTCCTACACCAAGAGCAGCCTGGTTTGATTTCATTTGCAGGCCCTCCTACAAGGACAAAACACTCATTCGTGGCTATCACCATGTCAAAATACATTTCTACAGATCAATGCACCACATTTATCTTTTCCCTTGTAGTTTTCACCTCCTCTGCCACGGGCAAAAGTTTTCGTTTGGGGAATCATTGAATTTTTTGCCCATAGACATAAACTTCTAACCACTGATACAAGGATTGAGAGAAAAAGAAAACATAAACAATCACACAAACACTTAATTAAATGCATTACGTGCCCTCCCTCTCAAGCCAAGCACAAGAGTCTCAACTTCCCTGTTTTCCCACTGGGTTACTCAGCCCACCCCAAATCCTTGTTTTTCTTTCTTAAACCCATCTGAGCAAGAGCACCACGTGCTCTGTTGTGGGGCTGATGTTTTGGCATGTGCTGGGCTGTGACAGGAACAGTCTCCCCCAGGGGTCACCTCTGCAGCCCCTGGCTGCACCAACTGGGTGCTTGCACATCAGTGCAGTGACCCTACAATTTATGCCCCATACATTCCTGCCAAGGAGCAAAGATAAGGACATCCCCCTCCCCAGCCCATGGCAGGAACACAGAGAAATGTGGTAGATCAGCCTATTGCTGAGAATAGTAAATTCTGCATCTTCCCACCAAATGATAACAAATGTCTGAAGGGAATCAGCTGACAAATCCTCTTGCTCAACACCACTCGTCCCTAAGCTGCATGAAAAAAACAAACTCCTTTCATGGCAGGAAATCCTTGGGCCAGTTTGTCACCAGGATTCAGACAGATTTAAATAACAGAGCTGCTAACAGTGGATTTTGAGTGGTGAATGATACAGCCAGAAAAGCTGGACGGAGAGCATTTCTGTGGGCTGAGAGGTACAAATCCTATTTTTAAGATAGATATGGGTTCCAATGCTCCAGGATAAAGATGTGGGCTAAAGATGCAGGAGGATTCTAGATCTCATTTTAGGAGTGATTTAGGAAAAGGTCAAACTCCTGCCCACAGCTCCAAACATTCTATTTCTAAAATGGGCCACATAAAAATTCCCTAAGCCAGACCCATCAGTTTCCAGCATCCAGCTTCAGCCTCTGAACAGCACTGAAAGACCCTAATTTATATCTCTTTTTTAGTGCTTCTCTGTGTATTTTGGAACATCCTTCATGGGACACCAGCAGTTCCTCTGATCCCATATCTTCACATTCCTTGTCTCTTGGGCATGTTTTCCTGCTGGTGCAGTGTAATCCAAGGGGCCAGGAGCACTGCAGAGTGCTCATCCCACCCCTGTGCTTCAGTTCCAATGAAATGAAAACGCTGCTTCCTTCCTTCACAAAGTGTTTTGAGATCTATTGGTCAAACCCCCTGTGTCCAAGCCAGGTGTCAGAGTGTTTTCAATATTCAATTGCTGCTCCCTTGTGCAGGAGAAGAGCTGATGGTTTGTTATTAATGGAGCAGGAAGTGGGGATTAAGCTTTGCTCTCTAATTACAAACAAAAGCTACAAGAGCTCTGTAGCTTCTGGATAAACCTAGGAATGAGCAACTGTTTCTAAGGCAAGTGAATCCCCGAAGTAGAAACCCAGATTGATGTCTCGCAGGGAGCTGAATTAAAACAAGGTCGGGTTGGCAGGCTGCCTCCTCTTCACCTTGTGAATATTCTCCAAGGGAGAGATCTGGAATATAACTGCCCTGACACAGGGTTTCCTGTTCCAAATGCTCTGTGCAGCCTGGGATTTCTTTGTTTAATATGTGCCTAAGCCACATTTTGAGTGGTGTAAATTGCCATAGCACCACGAGAGGATTTGGGATCAAAAGAAATCCAGATGTTGGCTTTTGTTAGTTGAGGATTTAACCCAGACTGAAAATCGTCCCCAGCAAAAGCCATCTCTGAGGCTGGGAAGGCAGTTCCACATGTGCAACAGGTGGGTGAAGCAGGGCACCCATCTCCCAAAGCCCAGGGTACATCTGAGATTGCAGGGAGAGCTTTGCATGGTAGCCTTGGAATCTTCTGGGTGTCTCCATGAAATCACGTGGAAAACGTTTCAGAGCTGTATAAACAAAAGCTCTGCCTGTTTAGTGGCCTCTCTGATTTGCTTTAACTCCTGGTGCATATTTTGCATTCACTTTCCAGGAATAGCCCAGTGAGATCCATCCTGGCCCAAGAATTCCTGGCGACTGGGATTGATGTCTTTGGGATATCCAATTCCCTTTGTGCAGGGAATCCCACAGAGGGATGTGGGAGCTCTGATCCCCCCATGGGCCTCGGGACTATCACATAACAAATCTGATATTGCAGCAACAGCCAAATGGATTATTTATAGGGCATATAGGTTCTATATGGTACAGAAGGTCCTGTGGTCCTGCTGGTACATCCAGGGCCCAGCCCTGGAAGCAGCAGAGCTCCGTTAGCAGAGAGCTGCATTCCAATTACCAATCCCCACTGCCAAATGCAGCCCTGTGCTAACACAGCCCGGCTGCTCCCAGTTTGGGAGCTGGTTTGGTCAGCACTCACTGGGGACTGGCTGCCCCACGCTCCATTGTGTGCTGTGGCCGTGCCCTCGGAGCTGCACAGCTGGGAATTTGTTCTGGAAAGGCTGCACGCTCACCCGCCCGCCGCAGGAACAATGCAACGGGATTTTTTCTCTAAGTGCTCATAATTAACAAAGCACAACCCATGTAATCACCCAGCCCTGCTCAACATCAATGGAAAAATACACAGACAAAGAATTACCTCCCCGCCGCTTTTGAATGGCACAATAAAGTAAATAATCTGACCACAAGAATTCAGGGAGCAAAACAAAGCCTGACTCCAGCAGCAGCAGCATCTCCCTGCCTTTAAAGCTCAAGCGGTGTTTAAAAGATGCTCTCTGCTATGAGCAGCTTCCCAAGTGCTGCACAGTCACTGTGCCCTGAGTTGGAGATGTGGCAGTGTCCTGGGAACATCCCAGCTCACCAAATATCTTCATTTATTACAACATCAGTGACGGCAGGAGCTGTGCCTGCCCAGAAATCCAGGTCTCAGGAAGAGCTCTCACATAAAAATAAACATAAAATAACATCTCTTGGGCTGTTACTTAGCAGGGCATAAAAGCAACTGAGGAGATACTGATGAAACCAGTCATGGAAAATTTGGGTCATACTATTTAAATTCAGTTTTCTGGTTATGTTCCTTCTTTGGTGTGTTTCCCTCCCTCTGCTGTTTCTGATGCTGAAGGGCATGAGCATAAGCAAAAAGATTTCTGAGTGCTCTTCACACCAAATTTACCTCTCATTGAGAGGTTGCAGTAAACCCAGATGCCCCCAAAAGAGATCATCACTACCTGTGGAGAAAAGAGCAGGAAATACAATGAACTCTAAGGAGCCACTTGGCCCAGTTCATTATGAGTTTCATGACATCCAAAAATTTAAAAAGCATAAATTTAGTACCATCATATTTCAAGCAATTATAGAGCAAAAATAAGGAACCTTGCCATTGTCAACTTGTTTTTCTATTAGTACTTTCTATTAGATTTTTCACATGATTTCAGTGGATCAGCTCATTGAATAAATTTTTTGCCTTGAAATTCCATCCTCTTTTAAGAAAGATACTTGAACCTCAATTCTAAAGAGGAGAAGAAAGGAGCTGTGATTCCCAGATCACTGATGGTTTACAGGGCCATGAGAGAAGACCTGCAGCTGCCTGCAGAACCACACTGTCTTTTTCAATCTTTCAGCTGGAAATGCTGGGCAGGTGCATGGCAGCCCTTTCTTTCTGGCTAAAAGCACTCCATAGCCCCACAAATCTGGGAATTGGGAGTCTAGGCTGGATTAGGCTTTTAAAAGAAAGGATAAGCCAGTTAATAATTATGTAATTAACAATTAAGCCAGTTAATATATTATGTAATAAACTATTCTCGGTTCTTCATTTGTACCTCATTTCTGTAACATCCTCCCTGCATTTTCCACGGAGGCTTTTCTGTGCCACTGAACACTCAGGTTTTTGTTGTGCCACTTGTGAGGGGCAGGAGGGCTGTGTGGAGGGGAGTTCTTTACACCAGACTTCAGGGCCAACATTTTCCACTACCAAAGTCCCAAACTATGTGCTTTGACTGCTCCCACTCAGGCATCCAAACAAGCATCTGGGGATGGAATGGGAGGGAATGGCAGATGTCCACGGTGTGTAATTGATCCATGTGGACATCAGGGCAGAATTTGGCAAAATGTCAGCTGGGACATCATAGTTAAACCACAGAAAACGAGGCTGGGTGTAAGAACTTTGCTGTAGACAGAAAACTATTTTAAAAATAAATGATAACAGAATGGAGCAAAAAGGATTGAACTGGTATGGACCAATTATTTGGATTGCTGAAGAATCAGACTTTCAGCCAACCTTATAAAATGTTTTTCTGCAGGACCCTGGCACGGACTGTCCGAACACGTGAGTGAAACTTGCTGGTGCTGTAAGGCTGGGAGGCACCATTAATGTACAGTGCCCTACAGGAAGAATGGCTTTCCTCTGGAGAGCTGGATCATGGTAATGGGATGCAAGAACAACTGCCTTGGGACTGAGAACAAGAATTTCTCCTCTAATCAGTCAGAAGCGACACAGGAAGAGAAAGACCAGAGTATATTACAGCACATGTATGGATGTCATTGTGCTGCAGCTCTGAAACAGGAAATGGGAGCTGAGGGCAAAATAATTACAGCAGAGCTGGGGGTGGGAGTGGCACTTACAGGGCTGCCTGACACCTTCCCTGGTCCTGCCCAGCCCTGGCCACCCATACTCGGTGTAGGACAGGAGTAATCAGGGCAGGAAACTGTCACTTCACAGGAGGCTGAAGCTGTGATTAGATTTTTATATCTGTGACATCCAAAGAGCCTGGAGTGGGTACCAGTGTGGATTTATGTCCACGTGGCACAGCACATGGAAACAGGAGCTCAGGTGGGATTGGATATTTGGGGGTAGGGCCCCAGTGAACCTCCAGCAGCTCCTTCCTGCCCCACAGGCTGCTCATCTCTGACTCCTGGGAAGGGAGGCAGAAAACGGATCTGCCCAAGGAACAGTGCAGCAGCAATAAAAAGGTCGTTTTTCTAGGTCCAGTCCCCAGACAGTCAAGCATGCCTGGGCTTCTTTGAAATCTGAGACTGGCTCAGTCGATGGTGATTTGGGAATCTTGGCCAAGTCGCATTTCCATTGTAGAGAGAGGCCTTCCCAGAGGTGCCCTCTTTGGGTGGGTGGATTGTGTGCCCAGAAGGCACAAAGCTGCTTGCTACAAACCCCCTGGAGGGCTGCAGACAATTTTGTCAGCTCAGGAGCAGAAATTACTGAGGAAAGTGGCCAGTGTGGGAGTTAGAAGCTGGCCTCATCCATGGCAGCAGGTGAAGCTCCAAGAAGCAGGGCCGTTGGGTGATGTCACAAGTGCTGGGGCTCCAGTGACTGCAAACCTGCAATGACACCTACTGGTAACCAAAGATGTTCCTGCTTCCAGACCCAGCCTGCCTCCTTCCAGACTGAAGGTTTATTTTATATCCCAGCTTTCCAGCACCAAGGTTCCCCACGGTGGCTTTGTACATCCTAGTGTAGGAAGCTGGGTTCTGTTTAGCCACATTCTCAAATCACTCATTTTCCATTTCTGCCTCTTGGTCTGAGCTGAATAATCCATGTTGGAGTTGTCAGAGTGTGCGTTGGGAGCCCAGTCATGTGTGGATGGCGTGGACTTTTCATGGACCACTCCTATAATTCCACACCCACCCAGGGTTCTGTTATCCTACAGGACAAGAGTTACCCATAAACGTCTTCCTTGGCACACACCTGCTCCCCAAAAGCCTTGGAAGGTGACCCTCCTTATCTGCAGCTGGCAGAGATAACACCCAGAAGATCACCCCTGAACTGGTGACATGAAGCAAGGACCACTTCCAATAAAATAGACAGCAATGGAAAATAAGGATGTTTGATCTTACATTGGGAAGTTTCAGAGCCAGTAATAGAATTTCCCTCAAAATCCTCTTTTTTTCCTGCCTTAAGATGAAGACTTTAACCAAATTTGTGGAGGACTGGTGGTGCACTGAGCACTTTGCCAGGCAGGGGAAGGCAGGAGACGTGGCCAGACTGTGCAAAGTCGCAGTCCTCAGCTCAGAGTCAGCACTGGGCTTGCTCATTTTGAAGATATAATGTGGAAAGAAAGGGAGTGGGGAGGGAGGAACCATATATTTGGGATCTGGATGGGTTTTAACCTGTATCCTGTCAGTCTGCTGGAACACTGCCAGAGTGATTCCTGCTTGGACAGGCTGCCATAAACTGCAGGAGAAATCCAAGCAAAGTAATTAAACTCAGGAATTCCACTCGAGAGTTTCTTGCTGAAATCCTCGGATTTGTCCCAACTTTTAAATTGTCTCCTTTGTCTTTTTCTAACATATTTCTGGGTGAACTACAACCATACACAAATAATGAAGGTTCTCTGAATTATTTCTAAGACTGTAACACTTGAAGTTATTCATTTGCATTAAAGAAAATCCACGGTGAGAATATTCTGCATTTTTTAATAGGTGAAGGGTTGGACAGAGGGATTATCTGTTGGCACCCCTGAAGAGCACACAGCTCAGATTAATGTCAGTACCTCTGGATCTCTCCAGAGCACACATAAATATATCTGAGGGCCAGTTTTCCAACTTCTCTCCACAGCTGAGAGAAATGAGCACTTGAAGGGCACACTTTGTCTTACCCTGGACATCTGGAAATATCTCTGCCAGGGTGAGATGAATTGTGCCTCGGAGAGGAACCTGGTTTTCCCTTATTTGGACACACCATATATATCTACCTTATAGAATAGATATAAAAACCTTGTCTAAAAGATCCTGGAAGGAGAGTCTGGACAGCTCTCTGGTGTGGCAAATATTTAGTGTGGAGAGATGAGCTCTCCCCTTGTATTACAAGAGAGATTTTCTTGCATCAGCCTTTGCTGCACATTGCATGAATTTCTACTGCAAAGATCTAAAGACAAGCCCTGCTCGTTGGTTTTATGAAGAGATTACAAATTTTTTAACTGAATTTTCAGCTGAAATAGGTTTGATATGATTTCATTAGCCCACATATTTTAAAGCTTACCTTTACCTCCTTGAAAAACTCAAGTGGGACAAATGACACCCACAAGAACTTGGCACCTAAAGCTCCAGTGGCACAAAACTCCTCAGCCAAGGCTGTACCAAGAAGGGTACAACTGCATCATATTTGTCTTGTTTTTCAATCAAATCCCCCCATGGTTCAGGGTCTCGTTTGAGACACCAGAAGCAAAATGAGCTGGAGGCAAAGCTTCCTATAGCAGTTCCCAGGAGTTTTCCCTTGCATTGAATGTTTCTGAGAGCTGTGTGACTGCAGCCACTGAGGGGCAATTCCTGCTCAGCACAGAAAACCACCACGGGCTGCAGAGCAGCATCTGGGCTCTTAATTTGAGCATAAGGAGTGTTTTGCTCATCCCAAACTTTCTGTGCTAAAATAACACGTAGAACAAACTCTCTTCTTATGTGCCTCCAGGAAACAATTCTGCTTCCAAATGGGCTGGTTTGCCACGGCTGTAACAGACAGAGCTAATACAGTATTTACTTAATCTGGCAATTTTTGAAATCTTCCTTTAATTAGAGCTAAATACAGTCTGTTCTTGAAATTCATTTATTTATACTACTCGGCGTCCCCACTGATAGAATCAAATGAAAACTCTGCCTGCAAATATGTTTTTCCTCCTGCATTTAGAGCTCAGGGCATTCCACAACACTTTGAGGCCAAAGTCTGCGACTTAAGAGAACCAATTCTTTGGCAGGAGTCACTTCTTGTGAAACTATTTTTGGCCCAGAACAACAAGGCTTATGTAGCTCCCCACAGTTCCCTATCACTAAAATACCACAGGCTATTATGGAATGAAAAGGAATCATGGGGCTAAGCCAACATCCTTTGGATCACTGAAAACCCGAGAGGCTGATCCAATTTAAGAGCCTGTTGTAAGAAGAGATGGATTTCCTTTTTCCCCTAAATCACATTATTATCAATATTATTCCAGCCAGGTGTTCTCTGTGGGTCAGGTCCTGAAGTGGAGGTGCCCAGTTCCTGTTGCTGTGGATGCCTGGGATAAGCAGGAGATGGGAATCTCCTGAATTTATCTCATGGGTCTCTCACACACACATGGGAAGGCTGAGAGGAAAATGAGGGTGGTTTTTATTGCATAATTCCCTGGAATGTGACAGACACCTCCAAAGGAACTCTCTGAAAAGTCTGATCAGAGGCAGCTCAGCAGAGAATCCTGAGCCACACTGTGACAGCAAACCAGGAAAGGCTGGGAGCTGATTCTGGAGACCCTGAGACTGGCAAAGGCCAATCCTCTCACAGTGCACCACACGCCTCCAACACTCCCAGGGATTTTTTCCCCCTCAAGCCCCAGTCCTGAGCATTATCCCTGTGTTGTGGGCAGAGCATCCCTGGCTGCTGCCATACACAGGGATATAACTCCTGGACATTCTCAGGGTACAAGACTTGACACAGAAAAACTCATATGCAGAAGTCTCTTTTCCTCCCCCTCTGCAATTATTTCTACCTCTGCAAAGAAAGGGGAAACAAATGGAATTTCACCCACATTTTCGTGACATTTTACAGCCTTTTAGAAATGAAAGTAGCAACAGAAAATTTGGGAAAACAGAATCAAAGCTGCTGAGTGCCAGTATGCAATTAATTCCTTTTCATTTGCTACTTCAGATTTTATTAATATAACAGAAGGGGGAAAAATGGATCAGGGCTGAATCAAACACTTCACACCAAAAAGAGTCAGGATTTCTCTTCTAAAATCTTGTTATTTTCTAGCATACAATAGAACCCAAATGTCTCCATCAGGATTAGCCCATAAGCCACCCACAAAAACCAAGCATTGCCAAATATAAACTGTCCCAATTCTGATTTTTTTCCTGTCAGCAAACAAAACACCACAGCTTGTTTACACAGAGCAGTAACCAGCTTTGCAATTAAGTAAGGCAAAAATTCAACAGCTGATTTGCATGGTTTTCCATGCAAATGGAGCATTTCTGGAGGCAGCAGAAAGGTTGGCATGGCCAGTTCTCTCACCGGGTTAAATCACACGGCTTGGTGATGTGTAAAGAGGAACCACAGTAAAAGAGCAAGGCAGGGTGAAGGGCCAAGCATTCCCATTTTCCTCTGGGAAGTTATTAGCATGAATTAGGAACTGTGAGTCACTGCAGAGTGTGGGTGCAGTATGCAGGGAATGATCAATGTCACTTTCAGGGAGAGCTTTTCTAAACCCATAAACCAATTTATTAAAAAGTTGACTCCTTCCTCAGTGTGGAACTCTGTGGAATTGATCCTGCTGCACCTCTGGGGCTTCTTCTCTTTTTAAGCTGCTGAAGGATTGGCTCAATCCTGTCTCAGAATGCATCAAACTCAGGGGTGGTGTTCATGTAACAGGGAATGGTGGTTAAAATCCTGGAAAACTGCTCTAAAAACCCATTTGACACTGAGACAACTGGATACACCATCAAAGATAGATCAGCCAACAGTTGAAATGACAGCTCAGGATTGGGGTTTCTTTGGTTTTGAACATTTCTAAACATGAGGCTTTAGGACTTAGTTTATTGTGGGTTTAAACTGCAGGCTGAGATCTGAACACATTTTACATTTACATTTACACTTTTCCAGTTTTACATTCAGGTCAAATGCTGGATTAGAAATGTTTCAATTGTTCCCAGCCATCTTGTCAGAAAGCCTCAGTTCTGGGTATTTGTTCTGTGTATTTTTATTTAAGACCATGACACAGAGCAAGGCTTTGTGGATCAGCATATTAAGGGCTTATTACTATTGTTTGTTCACCCAATTAAAAAAAAATCCAGCATTAAGTAAATCAACAAGATGTGAAGAACATTTCAGCTTCAGAGGATGAGATCATGTAACCTTAACTTTTCTGTCTGTTATTTACAGTGGGTAGGCAGAATTCTTGCAGTTGTGCTTTTCAACAACCTTCATATATTTAGTCAGAAATCTCTGTTTCTGGAAGCTTTCTGTGTTGTCATGGAAATTATCACCATGTCCCTAAGACTAGGATAGCAATTTTATGACAAATTACAGGAGGTAGAGAAGAAGAGTATTTGGCATAAGACAATGCTTAGAAGGGGAAAAATAATCACACAACATTTTTGGACCCTAAAAAGGCATCCAATTAAAGATGACTCTATAATCTCTGCCCATGCTTTATAACCAGTCAAGCACAAAATCTAACAGTCTGCAGGAGGTATTTTATTGCAGGATTCAATACAATCCTTCTATATCATCCAGGGAAATTTGCCCAGGACATCTCAGCCTGCTTCCAATCTTTTTTCCTAAGCATCACACACCAAAATCTAAGAACAAACCACACCAGAACATAATGATCTCATGATGATTTCTGACCATTTTAATCTGAATCTTGCAGACTTTTTCTGTTGCAGTCACCAGGTCTCCAAACCTTTGAAAATTGCTCCTACCTAAAAATCACCCAACAGTGATTTTTAATAACAGAGAAAACTCTTACCAGGTAAGGAAAGGGATGTGAAAAACGATTTTAGCTGAAGAGAAAAGATGCTTTCCCTCTATTGCTGCACTCTAAGCTCTGCAGTGGTGTCCCAGGAATCTGGGAAGCAAAGAAGGAAGATCCTGTAGAACCCAGCTTTGCCTTCACCAGGCCTGGCAAGGTGAGAACAAAAGGCTGATCACAGAAAGATTAAAGCCCAGATAATAAAGAATCCAGCTCCTGCTAGAACTTCTACCCTGCTGCCTTTCCTGGTTACCTGGACTCACTGGCTAGAACACCAAAGAATGAAAAATTCCTGCTGCTTTCCACTTAGGGCATAACTAACTGACCTACAAACAGAGATAGCAATTAAGCAGCTGCATAAAACCCAAAATACCTAAAATTATTCATATAAATAGAACTTATACTTCTGATATTTTTAAAGTGGAAACAAAGGGGGAAATTAAACTTTAAAAAAAGTCAAGAAATGTTTTTGTCTTTCTTTTTTTCAGAAATGTTGATTATTTTGGTTTTCAAACTATTTTTTAAAATAATTTTAATTTTCATTTTGTGCAAGTAGCACAACACAGGAGTCCATGGAATCCTAGTAAGGATATTTCAGCCTGTTGCTGGCTGCACACAGGCAGAGACCAACTTTGTGTCAGAAGCAGGGGACAGGCTGGATAGAGAAGGCCCCATGCCTGGAGGGATTTACAAGATGTGTAAATGTGACACCTGGGGACGTGGGTTAGTGGTGGCCTTTGTAGTGCTGGACTCAATGATCTTAAGGGTCTTTTCCAACCTCAGTTATTCTGTGATTCTGTGTCTGAGCTGCTTCTAGTCCAGTTCTTGGAGAATCTATAAAAAGACTCGATGAATCAGATCTTGGATTTAAAAAAGCTCTTAGTAATGAATTGAAAATATTTTTATTGGGTTTTCCCCCCTACTATTGATACTCAAAAGTGTAGCTCATGTGAAGAATTTGGAGTTTCAAAATTTTATCTTCCTCTCTACTTTCTAATTAGCAAAAGCACTTTTTTTTCACCTATAAAAGATTTTTTCATATTAAAGGAGATTTGGCAAAGTGGGGCAGTCCTGAAATAAGCCCCAACAAATCCCAGGTACTTTGAGTTTCTCCTTTCAACACGATCTTAAGAGCTCAAGCAGCAATTCCAGCCACCCACCAGGAGAGAGCAGGCACGGACAAGGATTTGAGGATCCTGCCCAAAGTCTCAGCGAGCTCCTGGTTTAAATGCTAAAGCTAAGAGAAGGAGCAGGATGATTTTAGGGCCATTATTTAATGTGTGGGTATAACAGAAGGTCTCCAAAAAGTGACCAGTACAGCTGGCATTGAGGGAAGCTCTCTGCCAAGGGACAAAAACTCAAATCCCTGAGTTTCTTCCTGGTAGAAAATAACTTATTTCAGTCCAATAATTTAACTTCCACATCTGAAAACCACACAGAGAAGGGTTTCAACACAGACCACCCCAGACCTGTAACAGTGCCAGGGCTGCTCCACTGGGGTTGGGATGGCTTTGGAGATTAGAATGGTTAAATCTTCATTGGGATTGGGATTGTTTTGGTGACTGGAATGGTTAAAGCTCCTCTGGGATTGTTTTGGAGATTGGAATAACTAAAGCTCTACTGGGATTGGGATGGCTCTGGAGATTGGACTGGTTAAAGCTCCTTTGGGACTGGGATGGCTCTGGAGATTGGAATGGTTAAAGCTCCTTTGGGACTGGGATGGCTCTGGAGACTGGAATGGTTAAAGGCCTGCACACAAGGACCCGTGAAAGACAAACAAGCCTCAAAGGCACAACACACCCCCTGGACCTGATAGCATCCTCCAGCCACTTCAAAAGAGCCCAGGTCTGTTTGATATTCCCTTTTCCTCCTTGAATTTGGAAACATGTAAACAGGGAGAGCTGGGCCAGCAGCTTTGAGCTGGAGGCAGGAGCTGCAGAGGGAAGTGGGAGGGGTGCAGCGCCCAGCTGGCCTGGCCTGGCTGTTGTCAAACGGGAAGGGCTCTCTGCTGCTGGCTCCTGGAGATCAAACAGAAGACACAGCCCTCGGAGAATATATGGCTTTATACACTGGGGAACTTCCTGGCCTGGCACACGCTTACCCCATAGGGGTTTGTGCCAGAGCTCCTTTGTTTGCTGCCAGGGTTTTGTTGCAATTCCTGAGAGCTGTCCAGCTTCTCTGGATGACCTCACTCCCAGAATTTGCTGTGCACATATAGTCCTCAGCCTTCGGAATAAGGAGAACGCTTTAAACAGCCACAGGAGAAAACCCAAAACCTGTAACCCTAAAGGATGCAAATCCAGGAAGAAAGCAAAAATAACCCAGTGTTTATTATTTTTAGGTTAGTGAGAATTTTATGAACCATCTCATAGCTGGATGTCTGACTCATGATACTTAAAAGCTTAAGGATGTCAAACCTATAATTATTTACTACTGGAAAATCAAAGAGAAACAGCGATTTTCATAAACCTCAAGCTTCAGAACAGAAGCCAATCTTTGCTTGCACCAAGAGCCTCTTTTTGAAGTAGGTTATTTTAGAAAGGCTCTTTATGGAAGTTCCTCTAAAACATCCTGTCCTGATGTCTGCTGGAGAGGGCAAATGAATAAATGAGCCACTGGTCAGATGGGTCAGCACTTCCCCAAGAAGTGAGGTGCCTGCTGACCAAAATCTGTGGTCAGCAGAACATGTGAATAATTCCTCAAGGCTCACTGAAGACACCCCGAGGTGTCACCACCTTTGTTGTTACACTGTTAGAAAATAAGAGGATAAAAAACCACTTTCCCTGAGCTTCTGTGAGTTCTGTGAGTTGACGTTTCCTCTCGGAGCCCTTCTCCAAGTGGAATTTCTCATCATCTCTCTCCACAGCCCTCACTGAGATTCCCAGCCTGCCTTCAAAGTATCCTTTTAGAGTCCCACCGAACTTTTCCAATTGTTCTTTGCAAAACAAATTCCTGCTGCCCTTCCACCCTTGCCAATCAGACCCCACTTTCTTCCTTCCCAAAACTGGGCTCGCTTTGTCCATTTCCTGATACTGACATTGCAGAGGTGGGATTTTAATTCCCATCCCTGCTATCAAAACGACTCCAGGGACCAAAAAGCCACAGAAAAAGCATCTTTGGTCAGTGAAGTTTTTCCCTTGCCTGGACTTTTCAAATTCAGGTGGGATGAGCTTCCGGCAGCCCCTGTGCAAACAGGGCTGTGCCGCAAAGCAAAGCAGGACACAAACACGAGATCTAAAGGCTGCTGTGGGACGCTTCCCTTTG
The DNA here is from genome assembly GCA_013398075.1 of Notiomystis cincta. Taxonomy (NCBI): domain Eukaryota; kingdom Metazoa; phylum Chordata; class Aves; order Passeriformes; family Notiomystidae; genus Notiomystis; species Notiomystis cincta. The sequence goes on from VZRX01018768.1 coordinate 93,149, forward strand.
CTTTACCGGGGTGCCTGACATTAAAAGGAACCTCTCCGTTGAAAGGTCGTGTGAGGCTGCAGCTGGCTCTGAAAGGCTCCCCAGGAAAAGCCTTCCCAGCGAGCGAGTGCCTGGGTGGGGACGGCCTATGCACAGCGGCTTTTGTTCCGCCTTCGTCTGAATGGCTTTGGAAGCCTCTTCCATGAAGAGCTGAGCTCTCCTCCTCCTCCTCCGCTCCTTCCTTCTCCCACTTTCATGTTTTGTACTTCAGAGCTGGGCTGCTCCGCTGGCCAGGGTCAGCACAAGGTCATGACTTGTGACAGGAGGTTAATGGAGCTGCTAAGTAACGACGTGAGTCTTTTCAAAGGCACGAATATTCCACCCCACCCTCTCCCAGACACACACACGCTCGCTGTCTCCCGGCTGCTGCTCAGCTGAATATTTGGGAATGGGGATCCTGGCAGTCTCCTGGACACCACGCCACGTATTTCAATTACCACTTCCCCAGCTCTGTGAGGTATTTAATATGTAGATTTAATTCATCGGAGGATTTCCGGTCATTTCAAAAAGTTGGGCAAATATTGTGACTGCCTTGTGATGGCTGAAAATGATAAATATTGAGTGTGCTGTTGATGCTACATTGTGGGCAAGGATGGGACCCAAATCTCTAAATTTGCTGAAAGTTTGCAGCATTCATTTACTTTAAAGGGGTCTGCACATGTCACAGAAACTGCCAACAAACCCATGACTAAAGTTATGTAAAAAAATTTAAAGAGTCGTATCATTTCCAACACAAATACTCTGGAAACTGCTTAGGTGATCTGGGTGAGACTTCTGGGGACAGAGACGTGAAAATCATGAAACTATTTCAAGATTGCAAATTTTTGAAGTCAAAGCACTTCGATGTGAACATTGTTTTTTGGGAGGATGAGGAGGAAGAGGGAGATTAAAGAAGGGTTTAGAAAGTGTCAAGCCAAGAAAGACTAAATTTTTTTTGTACCCTCATCTGACAAGCCCCTAATAAATGCATTATTGGACCAATACCTTAACAGGTATTTCTGTTTTCTGTCCTTCAGGTGAACACACTCTCTGCAGTTTGCTGTTTTTCGACATAACTGAGAGTGGGATACAGGATGAGCTGTCAACATCAGAATATGGTACAAGGTTCGATACCCACACGGGAGTGTGAGAGGGCCGAGAGTTATGGCAGGAGAAGAGAAATCCCACTGTCTGCTTTGCTAATGACACAGCTCTGTCTGTCTCTGAATTCTGAAAGGGCTCTCATTTACCTCCCTCCCTTAATCTGATGGGAACCTTTTGATCTCAGCTGGATCTGGCCCCTCAGTTTACAAAGCGCCCTTAAAGGCAGATAAAGCCTCCTGAAAACAAATCATTCGAATCAGAAGACCCCAGCAAAGAAGGCAAGTGATCTCCAGTCAAAAATCTGCAGCCTCACCAGGATTTTGAATCCAAGGAAGAAGGGGCTGAGGTGAGCTCTACTTGTGTCTGACTCTAAACATGAATCAGAACAGCAAAGCAAAGCAAACTGCCCAACTTGCCTCCTGGAAAGAGAAAATCCAAATCTATTCATTTAACAGAATTCTCAATCTGCAGTGAATCACTCAGCTTCAGACTCGCAAACTCTTACAGCTCTGTTGGATTTGTAGCCATCAGGTATTTCACAGCTACCTTTTACAGTTTGACAAAGCTATCAGGGGAAAAAAGCAGATCCCATTTCTCCAGAAAAGCAGATGTCAAAGCATTTTGAAACGGTTATTTTTGACAGAATTGGGAATACAATGGAACGTTGGGCTGCAGTGTAAACTGCAAAGCTGCGACTAAATTCACAGCCAATACCAACCAGCAGAAACACAGACATTCCAAAGTGAATTCCACTTTGGTGCAACACCTCTGGAAGGTGCTGCCCCAAGAAGTGCTGTCTCACAAGGTGACACATCCAGGCAGGGCCGTGCCAGTCACCAGAAATCCCCAGGTGTCAAGGACAGGAAAGGAAATCCAGCTGTGTTGTTTTCCTCCTCAGCTCAGCTGTTACCCAACTGATGGGTGCGGTGGTGGAATGAGTCTCAAAGGACTGACACCTACCGAGCACTGCCTGGCTTTTGTTTCAGACCTCCACAGGATTATTTGATGTAAACACAGATAATAAATATGATCATTTACAATTTTATGTGCAGCCTACTGTGTTATTTTGTCGTGTCTTGGGTGTTGCTTGCTCAGTGACAGCTTTGTTGTTCTGGATGGGTCTGATGCTATCACAGATCCAGTTTTGCTTTAGACACTTGTCACTGAAGGAGCTGAAAGAGCAACTGCCGTGGTTTTATGTGGGTTTCCATCAATGTACAGCAGCTGCCCCGTTATAAAGCAGCCTACAAACATCTGTGGGGGGCCCCAGAGCAGGCAGCTGGTTCCTCTGTGCAGAGATGGGCAGACAGCAGAGATAAACACAGCAGGACAATGAGGGGCCCGAGGGAACTGCAGCTTTTCCATGGTAAAAATCTACTGGAGTGTTTGGGAGTGGGAATGCTCAGAACCAGCCCTGGGGCAAACCACAGGCAGCACAATCTGGTCCTTCTTCCTCGCCCCGAGGGGATTTCTAATCTTGATTTGCAGCCACTCCTTTCTCCCAGCTATGCTCCATGTCCATCTATTCAAAGCTCACCAAAGGGCTCAAGTCCCAGGGTCTCCTCTCTGAATTCCAGCTAAGAGTGCCTAAACAGGGCCTGGAATCACCTCTAGCCCAAGACAATTTTTATTTCCCAGTTCCTGCTATTTGCTTTTGTGGTTGAAAAGAAACACAAAATCTTCTTACCTTATATTTCTTTTGCAGAAACTTCCTCAAGACTCTCAATCTTTATCTATGATGCCTGGAATGTGATCTGGAATCCCATCAGCATTCCATGTTAAATGTATCCTATCAAGTGTATCAGTGCTTAAAAAGAAATTATATGTTTTGTCCAGGTGCTGATTGTTGGAAAAAATGTTTAACTCAAGGAACTGAAAGTCAAGCAGGGAAAGAAATTATTTACAATGACAATATCACACCATGGTGAAAAATTTATAAAATTTAGGTAGGATAGTAAAACTTACTGAAGTATAAAAATGCCTCTGAAAGGAAATCTGTCAAAGAGTATATGGGGGTAAAGATAACTGGGGAATGTGCTGTGGGCTGACAGGAGCAGGCTGGAGAGCTGTGGGACAGAGCCCAGCACAAAACGTGCCAGCAGAGGGTACTCCTACTTTACCACTGCCGAGCTCCCGAGGGAGGGACAGCCCCGGGGGACAGCAGGGACCTTCGGGGACAAACAAAGTGACTGAAGGGATGCCCACGGCTCTCCTGGCACTAAGGAGCAGCTCTGAGTAATCGAGCGAGGGAAAGAACATAAATCAAACTTCGGGGTTGTTGCCAAAGCCTGTGATCTATAGGTTGTTTCTAAAAAGCTGCTCTTTAACCCTCAGGCTTCCAGGACAAGCAGAAGGTCACAACTATTACAAACCAGCTGGATTGATGGAATTAGCCTCAAGGATTTTTTATGGTTGGTAGCTAAAATGTTACAGGTAAAGGGAATGAAAGTCCAAATGGAAATAATATTATCAGTGTATGTGCTCATAGCAATGCAGATTGGAAATATAAAGACTTTACCTGCTGTGCCTGTAGGCATTAATTGATATGAAAATAAATCCACAAATCTCTTTGCTGAAGCACTGAAACCACTACAAAACCTGGGGTTTGAGCTGGGCTCATTCTCCATCAGATCCTGCTTCCACCACAGGGCTGAGCTGGGAGTAGCCAGGATATTCAGCAGAAAGTCCAAATCCCCAACCATTCCTCAGGGAAAAGGGAAATTAGGCACTGAGATTTTTGTATCATAAAGGCAGCCTGAGAGCAGAGAACACTTCATACCTCAGCTGCCACATGATTTATTCCTTTAAGACCTGCTTAAAGTTTAGCTGCAGAGTTTAGAGTAACCTCATCTGGGTTTGTTGTACTCTGACCACACATGGCAAGGGCTCGAGGACTCTTTTTCTACCTGAGCTTGGTGTCAGCCAGGGACAGGTTTTTGCCCTGCTCCTTAACTCATACCCACACCTGCAGTGCTGTTGTAGTCAGGCAGAGAACAGCCCTGTTTGCAGAGGTTCTGCTGAACTGAAAACTCTGTGTTGGTATCAGCGTTTTTGTTTGTGCAGAGACGACTAACCATAATTAATGCAGCTGTCCCCTTATTTCATTTTATTGTTATCTTATTTGAACCAAACTTTGCTTTGGATTGCAACAATGTGGTAGATTCACACTGCTCTGTGCCAAGATCCATGGAAGCAACATCTCAATGCCAAGAAAAAGGAATTTCCTTGTGATGTGCTAACAACATAGCCTTTTCAGAAGTAACATTTCATAACCAGTGGTCAATAATACAAAATTACTGAGGATCAAGTTGCCTTTTACCTTGCTTTGAACCCTAAATTAACTGCTACTGTAACGTCACTGCTGCAGCTCAGTCATATCAGAGATAAAAATAGCATGCCTGGCTTGGACTTGGGGCCTTATCTGGCAAATTCTTCCCAAAATTCCACACATGAGCCTTCCTCTCCCCAGCAGCAAATGAAAACACTCAGGAAGCTTCCTTCTTGTAGAAAGCAAGAGGAGAGCTGAGCTAATTTGCACAATTAGGAAAAGAATAAAGATAAATACAAGCTGATGTAAATAAAAAATAAAAGCAGCTCCTTGAGTTCTATTAAACATGTTCTTTGTTGTGCTGAAGGGACTAAACTAAGGTTTCTAAATCAGTAGCCTGAACTGGAAGCTGGGAGTCTGCCAGCAGGCAAATGTGCACATTAATATCTGCAAAGTGCTTTTTGATTATTAGGGGAAAAGAGGCTAAAAGGACCGAGTGTTATGAGTAAAGAAGACAAACTTGCCAGTGGAGTCATCAGCAGAGGGGAACTTCCAGGGCTGATGAGGAATGCAGCTGGGCCAGAAATCAAAAGATGTCCTGTGAGCTGCACAACCAAAAAAAATCATCTTCAGCCACAGGAGGGGATTGCTGGATCCGTGGCATGAACAAGGCAGCTGAAAATATTGTTTTGGTAATTCATTTTCAGTCCCACAGCTGAAGAAAGTCTTAACTAGCAAAGCCCTGGTATGCAGATTAATAGTTTGGATATCCCTCACTTAAGCAGGGATGTAGAATTTGTGGGTTTGGCTTTTTTGCTTGCTTGGTTGTTTTTTTATTTGGTTGGTTTGTTTGGTTTTTTTTTTCAGTTTTTAATATATAATGTTCATCACTTTGACCATTGAGTCTACTGAAAAATGTAAAAAGGATAACACTGGAAGTGAGCAGTGATTCTGATCTTGAATAGATTTAATGTCAATTCCTGTTTCCTGTCAGCAAACACACTGGGATGCAGCAGGTGATATTCCCAGAGCAGCTGGGTCCTAAACACCCCTTCTCTGAGGAGGACAAACACTGTAGCTGTTCTGAATTTCTTCTGAATTCAGAGCTGGGCTCCACATTTCAACCAAAAGGGAGAGTTAAAGTGAGCTAGGGCCAAAAGAGATTTAATTTATGTACTTTTTGTTTTATTATATGACAGATGTGTTCCATTTCACCTGGCATCCCTTCAGTTTTTATTAAAATTATTATTAAAGGAATTTCTTGAGTACATTTCTTGTTTTACTGTGCAATAATAAATCAAATCGAGCAGAGAACTGGCATAGAGCAGGCTCTTCTCAGTCAAACACGTTGGTCAAAACAGAAATGAAGGCTCTTCTGGTGAAGATCTGTTTAAAATCCCTGACTGCAGTCTCAGACATATTCTGTTTCTGAAAGTAACTCTTTCATATCAGATCCCTTCATTTGTCCAAACTATTTTTGCTTCTTTCAGTGTTTTGAAGCCCTTACAGGTGTGGATGACTGGGCTGGAGGCAGACGTGCCTTATCCCAACCTCTTTTATTATGTTCAGACAGCAGAATCTTAACTTGAGCCAAGCAAATTATTCACAGACAAACCCCACCTGAGTTAGCAGCACATTTGCTAGCCCTGCACGGAAGAGGTGTGTTTTTTTCTTATGTTAAGTCACCTCTGGAATGTATTTAACGAGCTCGTTCTTCCTAAGTCATGCATAGCTTAAATTCAAGGCAGGCTGCTAAAACTGGTCAGAACAGTCTCTGCGGGCTGCTCTCAGCCTTTGACAGGATGGGCCTATAAAGTACCCTCAAATGGTCTTGTGGACAAAGCACAAAACCCTCGCTTTCCGCAGATGGTGGCTTGAGCGCTCAGGGGGAAAACTGGCAGGAAGAGATTCCCGGCTGGAATGTCCTGGGTCACACGCAGCACCTTTTCTTTAAAACCGGGCTTTACCACACCCCTCGCATCCGAATTCAGCCTGATGGGGAGGCACGACAGAGGACTTTCATTACTGCAAAGATCCATAATTATGGCCAGGAAACTCCTGTAATACATCCATGAAAACTCTCAGAAAATCTGTGGCATCTGGTCCAGAATTTCAGGTGGCAACTCTGCAGAATTCCATTTCTCCAGAAAAGAGCCCTGAAGTACAGGTTACAGAAACACGTAGGATTTAATGACTGGGTCTGCCAAAACCCAGCTCCAAGTTGTGACAGAATTGTGTTAAAGTATTCCTATGAAATATTTCTTCTATTTTTACAGCTGTATTTTTGTTGTGGCACTTCAGATTTCTATTTTAGAGGTCACCTACAAAAGCAGAAGTGATGTACAAGTACAAAGATTATGTAAAGTCCTACAGCTGGGGTTGCAGTGTCCTTCCCAAGCTGGAATCTGGGACAGCAGCACCGAAGTTGTGGCTCTTTCTCACATCCTCTCCAGTGGCACTGCAGCAAGCAGAGGAAAACCAGAGCTGCAGGTCCCCTGGGATGGTGCAGAGCTCCTGACTGACAGCTAACAAAATGTAACCTCTGGATTTGGAAATGAAGTCTCTCGGTCCAGGAATGAGAGAAATAACTCCTAGCAGATGCCACAGTGGCATTTTCAGAGAAGTCCTGTTAATTATATAATTGTGATTTAAGCAGCTGTATTTCTTCTTTCTCTGATCTCCTTCTCAGTGCAGAATGAATTCTTGTGGATTAGCTTGTTAATAGGTAATCCTATTTAGTGGGTATCTCTGCTGCAAGGCAGCCTTGGCTTCCCACCCATCCAGTCAGGAATGTTTATATTTAGCTATTTTCTGGAAACAGAGCTCCAGCTGCAGCACATAGCAATTATTTGGATGGATCTTGTTTTTCCTCAGGATATGTCTATTTTTTTTTTTTTTGTTTGGTGTAGACTGAACAGTCTCACTAGAAATATGTCACTTTGCCTGAGCAGAGTTTTGAAGAGTCTGTTTAACTCGTTTGGCTCCAGATCCGTGTTAGAGCTTGATGAGACTTGCAGCCATCCCACATTCCTTTGGGATGTATATTACTGTTATTAAAAATTGATTTGTAAATACCTAAGGTATTCCAGGGCAACATTAGTAACTGGAAACTCCAGGGAGGAAAGAAATGTCACATTATCTCAGTACATTTTGCCTCTGTAACAAACATCTCAACATTTCCTGATATTGAGGTGATTCTTCACTCTGTTGGAGGATGGTGCCAAACACTGTTAAATAAATGGACACTGAGCCTCTCTTGTGTTCCAGAAGTGAGTGAAAATCAGGCACCAAAGGAGTAATCCCTGTGGAGATATTTTCTATATGCACATTTAAACTGCTCTGGCACCTGCTGTGCTGAAGGGTTTGCAGTGAGCCGAGGATGAAGAACTGATGAAAGGAACCTGTCAGTTTTTATGAGTTTTAGGATCATTATCTTTATCTTTTCCCATTCTTTGCACAGCTGTCACAGTTCCTGCTCCCACTGCTGATGGCTGCTTTGACACTTAGGACTTGCTGCAGTCATTTCTTGTGCCCAGGTGTGGGCTGTAAATGTGTGGCTGGGTGAAATACCACAAAAAAGAGACACCTTGAGAGTTTCTGCTTCTGAAAGTGATTTGAAAGATGTTGTGGTGGCATGAAGCAAGGGAAACTCTGATTTAGTTTTCCAAATGGAGGTGTCTTCAACACACTCTATGGCCAAGCAGCCCTTGCTGAAGCCCCAAGCAGAGAGCACCTTGTGAAACTGGAAGAAGACTGGCCCAAAGATTCTCCTCTAGCAGACAACTCCAAATAAAGGTGATCAAATCCCCAAATTCACACCTACCCAGCATTTTGCATTTCTGCTGGAGAAATAAAGGTGCTCTGTTACCTTGAAATAAGGACTGAGCCAGCCCTGAACACGCTCCAGGAACACCACACTGCTGTGTATTCCACAGCCACTGCTGCTGCTCCCAAACCCTCGTGGCAGGAGTTTGCCCCAGCAGGAGCAGGCTGCAGACTTCCCGTGGCTCCTGCCTCTCCAGGAAGATCAGAGCTGCACAGCCTCACGTGGGACCCCAAGGGGAAGCGTTTCCTGTTAGGGACAGGATAACACCCCTGGACACACACAGCCCTTTCCTCTGGCCCAGCTGCCCAAGAAGCTCAGAAACACAGACAGAAAATCAGGTTTGTTTTTAACCAGTTAGCAGAACAAAAGTGGCTGGAGGTCAAATTGTAAACCCTGCAGGAACACGTTACTTACTACAGACTCTGTATCAGAGAGCAGCAGAACCTCCCAGGCACAAAAGTGTATAGATAATATTCCTGAATTGGATCAAGTCTACTCAGTCTCTGTTATCAGCTTTAACTATGAGAATAGTGCTGCAATTACAGGCTATAAAGTAAATTGAGCACCATACTTGCTATACAGGGAAATAATTGCTGGAAACTTGGTACCTTATCTCTTTTCTTCAAGAAATTAATAAGGAAGGGGAGTCAGGCTTTTGGGCTAAGCACCACAGAGGTCAAGTCCAGTCCTGTAACATAAAAATGGAGAAGTCAGCAGGACCTGAAATTGGCCTAATGAAATATTATTTTATCTATTGCTAGAATGTTTGCCTTGGTAGGCGAAGTATTTCTGAACTCTCATTGAAAATACTGCAACAGAAGCATTATGATAAAAGGGAAATCTGAGTCGGTTACAAAAACAGCTGCAACATTTCAACAGCATCACTTAAAAATTAAGGAACAGGCATTAATATTATTCACAACAGCAAATCCAGGAAGTGATTTTCTTCATGTACTTTTTTTTATCCTTATATTATCATATCTGCTCCACTGCAAAAAACCAGATGGATTTTTCCCCTCTTAAGAAAAGCCAGATGCCCTCTTTATAACTGCCAACAGGCACTTTTCTGGAAGCACAGAATCAGTCTGTTTACATCTAATGAAAACATTCTACAGATCCATCAAATTAAGTACTCCAGCACTGTTAATAACTGCCCACTGTTAATAAAACACCACGAGGAAAGATAATGTAAAATAGTCCTAAATCATTACTAACACATACAAGATTCTTGTGTTTTATTTCTTAATAATCTGTTTGCTCCCATTTATAAATCCCAAACCCTGGGACTCTGACTATAAAACACAGTGTGCAATGCACAGGTAGCAATAATTTGCAGCAAACATAACAAAATACTGCAAAAGCAGCAACAAAAAGTTATAGAATTAATCCAAACAATGAGTTTGGGACCTTGGGTTCACCAGAATGCCCTCTGTCCTCATGCACACGTGGTTCCATTGCTCTGCTTTCCACAAAAGGGAGATTCCAGGCCATTTAATCATAAATTCCTGGGATGACTCTCTCTCCTTGTTTGTGGGATTTGTTTTTTAATTGTGTTTACATTCTTGTGTGTGGGTTGGGAATTTCGGTTTGTTTGTGGTGAAACATCAAAGTTGAGCCCCAAATTAATACTGTGCAGTCATATATTCCTTGCACCTTCCCACCAGAGGACAATAGCCACACACACAGTTACCAAGTTTGATGCAACTTTAATGGGATTAAACTAATCTATAAATCTTTCTGTAGGGGATTTTGCTTTCTCATCCAATTTTCCTGCTGTTATTTTTCCTATTATTTTGCTTATTAAATATCTATTTTCAGATTAAAAAAAATGCTGCCTGAATCTTCCCGTGAAATAAAAGAATTAATAACCTGTAAACATGCAAGTTTATTCAGTTGATATTTTTAATTCTGTTTGCCAGAAAGCTGCATTTTAATCCTGACACATGCACTGCACAGGTGTGTGGCCCATAATCTTTCTCACACAGTGGTTACTGTACAAATCACACCCAGGAAATTATCAGCACTGAGGGCAGATAAAACTCGACCTGAGATTGCTGGATTTTGTGGCAGAGAATCTTTGCAGCTCTCGAAAGCTACACGAGTAATTCAGCAGAACTGCAGGTAAACAAAAACTCCTTTGGTGTTTCAAAATCAGTAGTGAAGACCAGCAGAGTGTGGGGTTTGTGAGAGGTGCCAGAGGAGGCACAGCTGACTGAGATTCTCACCAGCATCACTTTAACCAAAGTCACCATTTGAGTGTTACCCCAGAAACGATTTCTCTCCCAAATATTGAGGTGTTTTCCACGCAAAATTTTACATCTCTTCAGGTTTACATAACACATCAACTGCCAGCACAGCAATCCAGCAGAGCAATTAATTTACACTCTGCAAACTGAATATTCACCTGTGGTTTGGGATCCTTCTGCACCAGGATCAGTTTCATATTTAACCACTTTGCTTTTCTGACTGCTCCCTTAGCATTTCTAGGGAAGAACCTCATCCATTTATTCCACCTCTGAATTATAAACTAGACTGGGGATCTCCATCTGCCTTTAAAAATATATCCATCTATTTTAAATATGTTTATATATTTTACATAAAATATTTATAGAGATTTTCACCTGGTCTGTTTTTCAGCTGGATCAGTGTTCTAATCTGGTTCTCAGTGCAGGGTTGGGGTGCCTTGTTGCCAGGGCAGGAACAGGAGCAGGTAGGAACCAGTAATACAGCAAAGCCTTCGTGTCATCAAGCCAAGCCTTTTTTAAGATGTGGCTGCTTTTGCCAGAGCTAAAAAAACCAAATTAATTTCAGTTCCTTACATTTGTGTTAGCTCTGCAGAAGAGACCTGTGCCCTCTATGAGTCCATTGAGTAGCCATGACTCAACGGGATTCCTTTATTACAAAACCAAAACAAAATTCCAGCATGCTTATACAATAAACTTTCACCAGGTCTTAATTATGAATGGTCACACTGTCCACTCAGGAACTCCTGATAAACATCTCCAGCGAGTGCTAACTAGACAGAATTCCTCATTTGGAAGATTTCCCTGGGTTTGTCTCCCCAGTACCCCACACATTTCCTGTCCTCACCCCAGAGCTGCACAGGAGAGGGAATTGGTCTGTGCTAAGGTTTAAACCTCTCTCCACAGAGCTCAGCTTAAGCTTTGTCTGTTTACAGGCCAGACTCTTCAGTATAAATGATTCTGGATTAATGAGTTCAGGCTCAGGTGTGAGGTTGGGGTGCTGCCAGTGTACTTCCAGATTTATTCCTAAGCTGTTTTTTGGTCAGAATGACCTGATGGATGCTACTCAGCTTCCTCAGCCTTGGTGCTTCAGAGGAAATCCTGACACTCAATTTATCCTAACCAAAATCGATGGATTTACACAGCTGGATCACAGTTCTCAGCTGGGCCCCACAAAAACACCTCACACCTCACATCCTGAGGAATCATGGATCTCATGTGGGCAAAGATGGATTGTTGGTGTGCCTCAATTCCATTAGATTTCCAACAATGATCTAAATGAAATTATGAAAGGGCCTTGCTGCTTTTTCAGTGCACGGTGCATCTCCTGCAGCCTCACCTGTGCAACACAAAGATCCCTCACTCAGTAACAAGCTCAGCTCTCAGCACCTTCCACAGCCCCCTTCACTGGAAGACTTCAACAGACAAAAACAGGGAACAAGACAAAGACAAAGACTTCAACAGACAGAAACAGGGAACAGAAGGAATTAATGAGGTAGCAAAGAACCAGAAAGTCTCCATAGGAAATTTGGCACCAAAGGGACAAACTGAGTTAAAAAACTGATATGAAATGATAAAATGGCTTGAATTGGAAAGGACCCTAAAGATCATTTAGTTCCAGTCCCCAAATAAAAGATGATCTTTTCTCTCTGTATCAACATTTATTGAATATTCTTGAACAACACAGATCCCCAGCCCTATTAAAGCACAGAGGTGCTTTCAGGACATGGAAAGCACTTTCTCCTCCCTCCATTTAGGTCTTTATCAGCAACTCTGGGATTTCCTAAATGATCAAATGCAGACAGGCGTGTGCTAATTCCACCTGCACTACGTTACCTCTCAGTGTACAAAGGTTTCCTACCTAATAAATCCTCCTCTAAGCTGCTGGTTTAAAGTTCTACTTCTTTTTCTTTATTGTCAGAAACGTCATCTTTTTATTACTTCATGACCCTCTTGTCTGCAGAAAGAGCATTTCCAAGGCTGAAATGAACAAGAGAAATAAATTAAAACCCAGAAAGTGTGATAGGTTGGGTCTTGGGGGTTGGTCTCTTCCTTTGGGAGGAATTCCAAGTTTGGATATAGTGCTTGGAAACCTTTAAACCCTGCGTGTGTCTTGTCATTTTGCTGGTGTGAAACAGGAGAGTTCCCAGGAGTTGCCTCCGTAGGAACACTGGGACCTGCACCTACTTGGAGTTTATAGAAACAACAGGGAAATCAGAACTCCCTTGTATCCAGTGCCATCCTTGGGGTGGGAATGCTCTGAGGGGAGCAGGAATTGCCTTGAGGTGAGCGTGAATTGTCACTGAAGGGAATGAAAATTGTCCTGAGGGGAGCAGGAATTGTCCTTGAGGGGAATGGGAATAGACCTGAGGGGAGCAAGAATTGTGTCTGAAGAGAACAGGGATGCCCTGAAGGGAGTGGGAATGGACCTGAGGGGAATGAAAATTGCCCTGTGGGGAACGGGAATGGATCTGAGGGGAGCGGGAATTATCTCTGAGGGTAGTGGGAATGGACCTGAGGGCAGCAGGAATGCTCTGAGGGGAGTGGGATGGCCCTGAGGGCCCTGGGAATTGCCGCGAAGAGAAGGGAAATTGACCTGAGGGAAGCAGGGATGCCCCGAAGGGATGGGGATGGCCCCGAGGGCAGCGGAGATGCCCCGAAGGGAGCCGAGATGCCCTGAGGGAAGGAGGAATGCTGTGAGGGGAGCGGGATTACCTCGAGGGGGAATTGCGCTGAGGGCGGCAGGGACGCCCTGAGGGGAGCGGGAAGCCGGGGCTGAGACGCGCCTCAGAGGGCAGCGGGGATGCCCTGAGGGGAGCGGGAAGCCGGGGCTGAGACGCGCCTCAGAGGGCAGCGGGGATGCCCTGAGGGGAGCGGGAAGCTGGAGCTGGGACGTGCCCCGAGGGCGGCGGGGATGCCCTGAGGGCGGCGGGCGGTCGAGGCCCGGGACGCGCCCCAGCCCCGCGGCTCCTCTGGCGGGGCGGGCCAAGGCCGCCGGGTGAGCGCGGCCCGGGAGGCG
>VZRX01018768.1:106647-157441 GCA_013398075.1 Notiomystis cincta
TGGCGCTGGGCTTGCAGCGCCTCTTCCCTTCCCAACCCGGGGGCGAGCGAGCCCTTTCCCGTCCCCGACGGCCGCAGGTGAGCGGGGCCGGTGTGAGGGGCGTGAGGGGGTCCTGCCGGGACTGAGGGACGTGGGAGTCCCTTGGGAGGCGCGGGGCTCCCACCGGGCTGAGTCCCCTGAGGGGCGCGGTGGGGGGACGCGAGGGCTGAGTGCGGGAGTCCCTTAAGGGGCTCGGGGGGTCCCGCCGGGGCTGAGGGATGCGGGGCTCCCTCAGGGGCACCCTGAGCTGAGCTGAGGTCGGGGGGTCGCGGACCCGCTGCGGAGGCGGCCGCAGCTCCCCGTTCTCGCAGCTGAGAGCTCTCGGCCGTGACCGCGCGGGGCCGCAGCCAATGTCCCTTATCAGTGACACGAGCAACGCAGGTGAAGGCTGCCGGCCCCACGGTTTAACTCTTCACAGTTCATGCCTGGGCAGGACTCCCCAAACCCGGCGATTTTCTGCTTGCGAGGGTCGCAGGGAGTCAGTGGAGTAGAATGTCTTTGCTAGGAGACGGAGAGCGACAAAGTCGCCGAGTTTGCTGGTAATTAATGCAGGGGGGAAAGCCTATAAATAGAAGTTGAGAGAAACAGGCAAAGCACAGCAAGGTAAGGATGTGGAAATGCCTCAAAGGTAAGAAGTACAGGTGATGGTAAGGCTTGGTTTAACCCAAAGAGTAACTATCTATGTGGAAAGATTTTTATTTAATTAGGAAGGGGTTTTTTATGAGGGGTATAAAGCGGGGTGAGGCTGTGTGCTGCTGAAGGGATGATCCTGCTCTGCTTGGCTGGGTGCACTTGGCATCTCGAGGGTAATGTCAGGAGAGAGATCCCTTCTGGTGTCCCTTCTGGTGGAGAAGGCGCAGACCAGGCAGCAGCCGGCTGATGCCAGCGCAGGAGGTGGCAGGGACAACTGGACTGCCCCTTTCGGTGGCACTGCAGGCTTAGTTTGCTTTAAGCCCCGCTCGAAACGGTGCTTTCAACTCCTTGAGCAGCTTTTGGGACCTATTTTACCTCGGGAAAGTAAGGAATGCAAAATGAGTGCTTCCCTGCTGCTTACCAACCCGAAAAAAGGGTCATATTTTAACTTCTGCTCCAGTTTCTTAGCCAAGGCCAAAGGACCAGAACATAAAGTCTCCGTAGGAAAAACTATTCCAGCTCAAGTGCAGATGTAAGTGCTAGGGGAGGTCTCGCTGTGCAGAGGGTGTGTCGGAGCAGGGGCGCCGTGGAGATAATTGGCAGCCCAGAGAAGTTTCTGTCACTGTCACAGAACTCCAGAGTTGTCCTGTGTAATCCTTTAAGCCCCTGGGGGCTCACGCAGCCCAAGGTTTGGGTGTTGTGGAGAACTGGAGCTCTCCTGCAGCAGTGCCAGTTGTGTGCTGTGCCTTTGAGGGACGGCGCTGACGTTTGTCCTTGATGCCGGAGCTCCTTTGGCAGCTCTCCAGCGAAGGGAGAGCAGATTGCACACATGGCTCCTTCAAAACAAAACTTCTTTCTCTGAAGTTGCACACTCCGAGTCGTCTTTCACAATTTCCCCGAGCAGATGTAGTGTGTCTGCTGCTGAAAGGGCCTAAGGCAGTGGGAATATTTATTCCCTCCCCCCAAAGGGATTTGCTCTCTGAACCAGTTTATGGAGTCAGAACAGCACCAGTGCTTGTGCAGGGCAGAACAAAGGGGTCATATGGCTGGGGATGGAGCAGGGAGATGGTAAACAGGAGGCCAGCCTTCTCTGGGGCTCCCCAGCTGGAAAACTCAGCTGTGCTGGAAATCCACACCTTCACTCACCCCAAGTGTTACTGTGCAAGCTGGAGTGGTGCAGATGGAATTCATTTAAATAACGGGGATGCACTGGCACAAAACCCCGTGGGATGGACGGGAGAGAAGGGCCTGTGGTGTGCAGCAAAAAGGAGCATCTGTTGAATGACAAATTTCAAGTTTTTAACTGAATTAATACTGAAGGAAGTGAGCAAGAGTTAAGAAACAAACCCAACCATATGGCCTGGGGAATGAGGGCTCAAAAAGGTGGAAGAAACAGCTCCAGAAGGGACCTGGCATCTACATGACCTCCAAAAATCCCAGGAGGTTCAAAGATGCCTGGTGAAACAGGTTGAGATTGATTCTGGATAAGCTTAGTGCTCTCTGAATGGCAATTCCAGTAACTCCTAGAAATTGTAATTAATGGGTTTGTAAACTACAGTGGTGCAGTACTTCCCCAAGTGTGGGTAATGAAAGAATTTATTCATTTATGAGATTGTAGAGCCTTACACTTCCATAGGATAATAAGAATAAACCTAAAAGAATAAATATCACTGCATAATAAAATATCTGTAGCTCACGAAGCATCCCTGCCGTATTTTCTCTTCTCCTTGCCCTGCTGTACATATCTTATTTTTTGCATTAAAATAAAAACTTCCTGCTGCAGCAGCTCCATTGATTTCACTTTGAAAATGAAGCTGCATCATTTCATTCTGCTCGTGTGGATCTCCCCAGAGGAGTTGCAGCTGTTGCCTTACTCACAGGCCTGAATATGTTTTGCTGGTTTGATACAAAACCCTCTTGTTTGGCTTTTCCTTCTCAGTTTACTTTAGTGGTGCTGCTCGTACAGTTGTTAGGAATTGTGTTTGACAGTCCCTCGTCAGTTTATGGTCCCTGATTTATAGCACATAAAACGTTGCTCTTGGCTTAGAAATTTCTTGACACGAATGAAGTTTGAAAATACGAAAATATCTGGCAGTTTTTCTGATATTTCAGATAAGAAATTGCCCACGAGTCAGTATCTCACAAGCCATCTAAAGGGTTAGAGGGGATTTAGATGAAGGAGCAGTAGGAATTACTGTGCTGGTCCAGGAAAAAGCACTTAAGGCTTGAAGGAAATGGAATTAAGCTGGATGAATTTGGAGAGACAATCAGCAGCTTACAGGCAAAGGTGCTTTTTTAAATTTTTAATATATATTTTTATATAGTGATCCCCTGAATTTAGAGTGCAAATTTTGTTTGGACGCCTCAGTGTTCCTTATTTGGAATATTCTAGAAGGGAAGCACTAGAAGGGATTATGTATTTTTTAAAAAGCATTGTCTAATTTTGCTCTTTGCCTGTACCTTAAGTCATGCAAGTTTTGTAAGCAGCTGCAGCAGAGTCTCTCTAAAAGATTATTTTCTGACAGTTAAAAAGGAGTTGAGATAAAACTTGCCCTGTTTCCCTGAGGGTTCAAGGGACTCTACCTGAGACATCAGTGTGGCCGTTGCTGAAAGTAAATCATGAGCAGCCCTATTTGTGAAGTTCTCGGACTTATCTAAGGCTGGAGGGCTGATAACAGAGAAATTCTTCTCACCTGATAAATGCTGTCGCAGATCCCTACACAGCAACTAAATAACGGCAGCAGTGCTGCCCTGGGAACCGAGAGCTGAGGATTTCCTTCTTGGACCTGATCGCGACTGGTCGGGAGCAGAAATTGCCGCGTGCTTATTTCGAGGAGGAAACATAAAAATAAACATAATGGCTCTCGCGGGCCTTTTAGTCCTTAGCCTGAACCCCAGTTCCCTGTGAGACCGACACCTGGGGCTGCTTTAGTGCGACTCTCCAGGGGAGAGAAAGGAGATCGCTGTCCCTCCCCTCCCGCAGCCGCAGCGCAGGTCGCTCACGGCCGCCTCGGGAGGAATGTGGCTGTTGCACTGATTTGGGAACAGCTCAAGGACTTTGCTCTGTTGCTTCAGCTCCTTTAGCTGATGAGGCAGCCACTCCTATTTTAGCTTTATTTTTAGAACAAGGGAAAATATAATTATCAATTCACGCATATTGCAAATATGTGCCCCATAGGGCAAGATAACAATGGGTTTTAAAGTCCTGTCGCTGGTGCCAGCTTGGACACAGCCTTAAATCGGGATAAGGCTTGAAAAGAAAAGCTCTTCCCAAATATAAAATGCCTCTTGCACTTTTGCTTCCCCCAGCTGTGAGGGTTGTTTAAAGTCAAGAAGATACACCAGGAGAAATTGTATGAAATTGGATGAAAAGGCATCTTAAATTCTGTATGCAATTGTGTAAGCTCATGAACCATTAACACAGATGCCTTAAACAGCAGAATATGTCTCAGGTCTTTTAAAAATGAGATATAATACTGGTCTGTCTGTCTGCAGGGGAAGGTAATCTTAATCCAGAGACTTTTATTTTTATTTTTTTGACTTCTGCTGTTTCATTATTTACTTAGGAGCTGTCACCTGTGGTGAAGGGCATTTCAGCTCCTGGTTGCAGCAGCTCTGCTTACCCAGAGGCACTGGCAGAGTTTAAGTTCACTTCAAACTCAGCTGCAGCTGCCCTGGGGAGCCACAGTTTGAGAAGGTTTCGTTTTGTTTAAATGAAGGTAACTTGTTTTCTTTCTTTCCCCTTTACCACAATCTGAGGGTGAGATGGAATGTCAAGGGGAATTACAGACTTAATTAGCTCTTAATTCAGCTTTTTTAGTTAGTGTGAACAAGTTGGGGCTAGAAAGCACTTTGCATAGAAAGCCCTCTTACCCCTGAAAGGAAGTCTGAGCAGGGTGATGTGTCCTGCTGTCACCCTGCTGTCACCGGGCACAGGAGCTGCTGGGAGAGAAGAGCAGAGCAGGGGAAATGTGCTGCTCCCTCTGGAGTGACTCTCAGCCATCCTGCTT
This sequence comes from Notiomystis cincta, assembly GCA_013398075.1. NCBI lineage: Eukaryota > Metazoa > Chordata > Aves > Passeriformes > Notiomystidae > Notiomystis > Notiomystis cincta. The sequence goes on from VZRX01018768.1 coordinate 111,330, forward strand.
TGGGGTTGTTTGTGGGGCTGAGGCTCCACGTGCTCGTTGATATAAAGGGATGCTGTCACACCTTGGGCCAAACTCTTCAAATGGAGCACCGTTAAAAAAAAATAGTGCTGCAGGAACTGAGACTTGGACTGGGTAATGAGGAGTTCTGTGCTACTTTATCCTGCAGCAAAGCCTTAATCTGGTGTTTCTGATGTTCAAAACTGTGTCTGTTTGATAGGAAATATTTCATCTCCAGGTGCAAAACTGCTTTCATGCTGCTGGATTGCTTGTGGTAAAGTTTTGTAGAAAACAAGAGTTCCTTGTTTGTGTTTTAACGAACTTTGAAAATGAGTTTTTTCATGCTTAAGGCTGAGAGTAGCCAAGATTAATTTCTTTTAACTGAAATTAATTTTAAAGTAACACTTTGATAGAATGTGATAAAGATTAAAGCTCTGTAGGAGTTTCTCACAAGACAGCAAGGCTTAGAGCTACAGAAATACCTTTTGTCTCCCAAAAGCAAGAGTCTCTCTCTTCCCGCCTCCTCCCTTCTCACATTACTTTTAAATATCTCTGATGTGACCACCCTGGTGAGGATATTCAAACAGGGACTTTTAAAACAGCCAGTTATATAAAATACAGTGCACAGTCTGCTTCTTCTTCCCCTGTCTCCTTCAGAAGTGCTGTGATGAGCCAGCATTGCCTCTTTCTGGCCTGTGTGACAAACACAGATCCCCAATAGACAGTGGCTTTTCTTTCATCTCTCTCTGTAAAGAAGGAGTTTGTAGGTAGACACAGAGGCAGTGGTGAGGTAAGAGCATCTGAGACTCATTTATAGCCATTAGACACTTGATCTTTACCTCACATTCCCAGAAGCAGGCACAGCTCTTTGCAAAGTGAGTGTGCTCCCAGATATTCAGATGAACCCAAATCTTAACATCACATCTCCTAATCCCTCTTTGTTTGGTTTTGGGCTTTTTGTCTGAGTTGCAGTTTGGTTATTAATTACTGATTAGGTCCTTAAACAATAGCACTGGGTTCTTTCTTTCTTTGTAGAAAGCTTCTCCCACAAACATCAAACTGATTTTTAGGGATGGAGTTGCAGATAGCTGCCAAATTGAAAATATAGGTGAGGGTGGAGGTGGGAGTATTTAATTTCCTGAAGAGAGATGATTATACACACAATAGGAAAAAAAAAAAAAAGACAATCCACCCATGTGGTGGTAGAACTTCCATAGGAATATTTTGGTCAAATTCTTCAAAGAAGCAAATAGATTTAAGTGACTGAAGAATTCCTGTGAGCACAAAATGAGCAAACTTGCATGTTTGTGTGGAATATGCTGTCGAAAGGAGGATGGATATAGAGGAAGCCTCTTGCAAGGGTGAGAAAGCAGGAAGGAATCTATCAATAAAACAGCTTTTTCTGCAGCACTTGTCTTCAATTTGATGGCATTTAATTTATCCATTTTTCTGAGCACTATGTTAAAATAGTCCTTGTTGGATCCCCTTTGGAAGAAGAGTGTAGGTGGAAAGCTTAATTCCTTAAGAAGGGAGGAGAGAGGAAATTCATTTGCTCTTGTTACCCAGATGACATTAACAGAATGATAACACCAGAATCTCCTGCTCTGCAGAAAGAACTAGGATTAATTTTTGAAATTATATTTGTGTAGCCCTGCCACTTTAACACTCTGGGTCCTGTGAGACAGTTACTGTTCTGTGCAATCATAAACTGAGAGAGAAGCAAATGTTCTGAGCATATGGTAGTGAGAGAAATAAATGATAAGTACCAATTGCTGAAGTTTTCATGCCAGCTTTTCATTCTCCTCAAATTAAAAATGCTCACAATTTTTAATTGCTAGCAAGATCTTTAAACTGAGTGTTACAAATCTTGAACTTTCAGATACACTACCCAGACAGGATTTTTATAAAAGTCAGGAAGATTTTAATAAAATTTTTATATATCTGTCTGGAAGTGACTTAAATTAAAAATGGAAATCCATCAGTGCTGCAGAGCTGATCCTGCAAAAGTTGCACAGCAGAAAACTCCTTGGGATAGTCCTGCTCTATTCAAGCCTTTTAGCTCATCTCTCAGGATAGGGTTTCCTGGGATAATAACTCTTTTCTGGTCTAACAGGATAATGATTCTGATTATAATTAATGAAAATACAATTGGCTTTCTGTTTTCTGGTGGAGAAAACAGATACTTGCCCAGAAGCTGAGGCAGATAAAATACCAAATTGTTTAACGAGCACAGAAACACCAGGGAGTTAAATACAACTTATTTTCCCATTTAGGGTTAAAGAATGGGTATAAAAAATGATGGGGACAATGGAAGTTTAAATTTCCATTTTTCATGATATTGATTACAGTAAAGCAGCTTTGATTTAGAGTTTCTGAGTTAAAATGTTCACACAAGTGCTGAGCAGTTACTCTTGGAGGTGGCTCATTAGAAATCCTGTGGCTTCAAGGCAAAGTCAATTAGTGAAAGGGTTGTTTCTTGTTTAGCTGTATAAACTCATCATTTACAGAAGATTTTTACAATCAGTGGCCTCACCTTCAGCCCTATCAGAAAATAATAAAGAAAATAGGAAATTGTATCAACATCTGAAACCATTCTTGGGTTTGGTGTTGTGATTTTTTTGTAAAATTGACCTCTTTCAATATTGTTTTTAAAAATCCTCTGCTGTTTCAACACTTTTCTGTGCCACTGTTGTAAACTAAGGACAGTTCAGTGCTGGTTGTGAAATACTGTGGCAACACACTGGAAGTGTTCAGTCAGGGCTGTAGTGCCTGTCCTATAAAACCTGTCTCACTTCATGAATCCTTCTCCACAGCAGTGATGAAATTCACAAAAAAACTCAATTACAGAACACCTTTGCAATGCACTTTTCTGTGTCTGCAATGGAAAAAAAATTGCCATTCTGTGAAACACAAACTTCTTAACTGAGTGAAAACTCTTTGAAGAAAGTCTAGGAAAAGCTCTGCCCCTTTTTCTTGTGGTTTGTTTCTGGAGGATTTGGTTTGCCCCATCAGAATCCATCTGGAACTTGCTTTTAGGTTTGGTCAGTGCCCTGCTGGTGTGTGCCCTCAGCCATCTTCATCCAGATTGTGCTGGCTTGTTTTGTCCACCCCAAAAAAATTAATTAATTGTTTAGCCTTTAGTTGGAATGTTGCGATTCCAGTCTCTCAGGGAAATGTTGTTATAAATATAATAACTGACATAATTATTGCAATGAAGTGTTACATAGCAGGACACCTGGGACATGTGTCCCACAGTCTCCAAACCAGCTTTTATTTGGGTTTTCAGCCCGATATTTCTGTATCAACATGTCAGTGCTAACCTACAGCTGCCCCAAAGCATAAACCATGGCATTTCTAAAATATTTCCTACTGCACAACTGGTTTTTTTAATATTGAGAATGAATAATTAGATGATTTTTTTTAATTTTTTTTTTTTTTAACTTAAGCTGTTTGAGACATTCTCTAGTCACCCGTATCCTTCAGGAAGAATTTTACCCTTCTGGTTTGTGTCCTTGCGTGGTTCTGTGTTTTGCAATATGGAACGTGCTCTGCTTACTCACCATATTTGTGGTTTTATAAATCAGTCAGTTAATAGAAACAGGCTTGATTTTTATTCTTTTTTTTGTTTGGGTTGTTCTTTTTCCCCAGGAGCTTCCTATGTGGTCTCAGGTATGTAAAGAAGTGTTCAGCTCCCGGGAGTTGGTGCCTCTGTGGGTCTGTTTTAGCCTCTGGTGATGTAATTTCTCAGTCTTTAAATGGGAACAGCAGCGAGGTCACAGCTCAGAGAAATGTAATTCAGGCAGATACACGATGGCCAAAACAGACTTGGATCAAAAGCTGGAGTTGTGTGAGCAGCCATGGATTAAGTGGAGCCTTCATTTGTGCTGCACACCACCAGTGGCACGCTGAAATCCCTTCAAAGCAGCAGCCAGAGCTGTGGTTGGAAATGCTGGTGATAAGCTGGGAAGCTGGAATGCTGCTCTTGGGGTAGCCAGGTACCACAGGCACAGCTCCTGCTCACTCACAGCACAAGTGGAGGCACAGGCCTGGAAGATTTCTTAGATAATCATGCTTTTTTAAAAGGGGTTGGTTTTTTGTTGTTTTTGAAAGCTGTAGAAGTGAGTCATCAGTTCTGTTTCCATGTCTGGGCTGCTGAGCAGGGAATGAGCAGTTTGCCCACCAGGAATGGTGCCGAGGGGTTCGGTGCTGGTGTGGTTCTTGGCAGACCCCTCCCAGAGCTATTACCAGTGGTGTAGATGTGCAGGGAGGTAGATCTGAGGCTCTGGGCCCTGGCAGAGCTAAAACAAGAATAGACAATGTGCTAATACAGTCAGGAATAGTCTTGCTTTGGCAGGAATACAGATTAGACTACTTGATAAATCATCTTAAAAAAAAGAGTCTAGTCTTTGAGTCAGTGTTACAGTACCAGGAATCCTATTTAAAAAAAAAACCAACAGTGATTCTCTATTTTTTTTTAATACAGTAAAGATAAAGGTGATCCCAAAGAAATCCTTATGGGAAATATAAAGAGATTTTTGCTGGTCTATTTCCTTCAATTCTTTGTTATGTATACGAGTGGGGTGTGTTATTCTCTAAATAATTCTGACTCCAGAGGCATTCCTTGAATGACACTTTGAGAACAGCAGAGTCCATTAGAGCAGCACATGTCCACGTCAGGCTTTAACCATTTCATGCAGTCAGTGTGCAGTGACTCTGGACCAAGCTGGATCCTGACATTGTGATTCCCTTGTTATGTGTGAGTGAAAACCCACAGAGAGATCCCAGTGCTCCAGAGAAAGGCAGGAGCAGGGGAAGCTGGACTGAGGGAACAAAAAAGGCAGCACAAGGATGGAGGGGCTGATTGAGTTGGTCTGGCCTTTGGAAGTTAGAACGAGGAGCTGAGGTTGGATTGCAAAGGGCTGAGTTTGTATCAAACCTCCCCTCCAAAGCTGGAATCCTGTGGGCTCTCTGGGCTGACTGTTGAGAGTGGCTCATTGAAGCTGAGATGATGAAACAGAGGTTTTCTAGACACTTCAGCTGTGCCTTGTTGGGCTGCAGCAATTCTCCCCTTGCAGCAGCTCTGCTTTGTGCCCGAGTCCCTGAGCAAGGGAGGCTTGTTTGAGCCTGCTGCCCTCCCCGTGCTGCTCACTCAGCCCTGCCTTGCCGAAGGCTCTGGGCTGGGTTTCATCTCCGAGGTGTCAGCCTTGGCTTCCCTGGTGTCTGCAGGAGTGTCCTCCTTACTGAAGGGACAGTGGTGTGAAAGTAAAATTCACTGGGCACCTTTACATGAAATCTTCACCCTTTGTGTTCAAGGATCTAGAGGTGAGATGCTAGATCAGCTTAGAGCAGCAAAGCAGTGGTGACATTTTTATCTTCCACAAGTGATTACTCAGAAATTATTCATCAATGGGATTCATCCTGTGTAACCTTTAAACACACAGCAGAGAATGAATTTGGTAAATAATCTCTAAACCCCCCTAATAAAAGTAGTTTATCAGCAAAATGAATGTGAGGTTTTCTTTTGCTGAGAAAGTGGATTTGTTTCATCACCTGCCAAAGTTTTATGCAAATAGTCTAACCCGAAGCACAAGTATTTCTGATTGGTGCTGTTTGCCTTGGAAGCTTCGTGTTTCATTAACTGCTGGTGCTGAGCTGATTGATTAGAATTGGTGGGAGACGTTAAGTGATGTTGAAATGTCCCTTTTGCACCTGTAAGATCATTCAAGATCAGCTGAAGGCTGGGAAAAAGGCAAATAAGGCCAACAGTAGGGCTGCTGTTCCAGGTGGAGGCAAGACCAAACAGCAGGGGGATTTCTGAGAGAGGAGGGCACGGAGACCTCTGCTTTCAGTTCCATCTGTGCTGTCTGAGAGCTGCCTTTTGTTTTGGGGAGCACTGAGTCAGCCAGGCAGGAGTTAAGGAGGGAATGCAAACAGAAGAGTTGGGGATGTTCACCCAGCCTGAGCACCTCCCTCAAGGGGAAGATGCTTTCTGGCACTGCAGCAGGGGAGAGAGAAGCAAACAACTCATGCTGTACCCACCTGGAACTGTGACAGTAATGTTTTAATCTTTTGAAGTGAACAAGTTCCTGTGGCTGGGTAAAAATTTGCCTGTGAAATGGCTGATTCTGCTGGTGATACGTTCTCCCTTTAATTAAATAGCTGACTTACCTTGACAATTAATTGGAATGATGTATGGTTTTTATTAGAAACCCATGACTAATTTTTTCTTGCCGTTGCTGCTATCTTATTGTTCTTGTCTCCCCTCCTCCCGAGTTCTGCTGCGTGCCAGCCGTGTCCTCCAGGCACTGGTGCAGACCAGTGTTCCCTCTTGCTTGGGCTTTTACCTGTTCCATATATAAACCCATTGTTTTCAGGTATTTTCCATGTCATCTTTCAGAAATTTTCCATTTCATCACAGTTTTGCAATTGTTTTTTGTTTCAGAGTCTGGGATTCTTTACTTAAAAAAACCCTCCAATCACAAACTCCTCAAAACATCACCCCCACCGTGTAATGTAGTTTGCTTCCTTTAATGCCACATTTCCTACTTCATTAAAACAACTGCCAGGTTAAAAAAAATCCTCCCTGCAGTCATCCCTGTGCCTGTAATCTGGTAGGAAATTCAAGTGAATTTTGTATTTAATTACAACAGATTCAAAATGGATGTGACTGAAGACATTTCTGTTAAAATCAGAGCAGCAGCTACAAAGGACTCAGTTTGTCCCTTATCCTGCTCTCCCTGGCTGAAAGGAGCTGAGGCTCAGTCCTCTTTCTAACATTACAACAAATGATGTTGACTATTCTTTACGTTTTTTCCACTTAGGAAGCTTTAGTCTTTTTATAGGAAATTTGTTTCCATGGGGGAACTTAGGCATGGATGAGTGGGGAACAATGCATTGTTTGTTAAAACAGATTTTTTTGAAGGGAGTGGGCTTGAAAGGAAGGAAATGTGGTTTAGATTTAGGTTTCTTTTGAAATTTCTTCCTCTTCTTTTGCCTCATCCTCCCCACCCCCCAAACACAAACCAAAGCCCCTAACAACCAAAAGTCCCCCAACTGGCTTTTCACCACACATGTCTTTAAAATATTTGGTATAATCTGGAAAGTTGAGGAAGTTTAATAATCACTGTCCTGTGTATCCTTTCTTTGCCTTCCCTCTCTGGATTGTTCTCCCTCAAGAACATGCAGCTTTTGTCTCAGCTTTTCTAGTCCGTGTGTTGGGCAGGGTTTATTTAGTCTGTGTCTCTGGTGCACGTGTGAAGTAGTTTAAGCTCAGTTTATCCACGTGCTTCGACCTTGTCCTGAATGAGGTCCTTGCATCCTCTGGGCTGTTCATTCACAGGGTTGCTCTGGAAAGAACAGCCCTGCGGGGGGCAGGTGGGGGTGAGGGTTTTGGGGGAGGAAGCTCAGGGCAGGACTACAGGTGAATTTCGAACTGGCTGGATTTAAAGCAGGCAATGGCTGGAAATGTGTGTCTGCCTTTCCTCAGAGGCGCGTGGCAGAGCTGCTGTGTGACAATCTCCTCGCTGCTGCTGGCTGCCATGGCTGACCCCGCTGCAGAGGAACACGTGTGCCAAGCCCCCGAGCTGTGCTGTGAGTGTGGCCAGGCCCACCCCTTGCTGGACAATCACCTCTACAACTTCCAGGACGAGGTGGACGATGAGCTCGTCTGCCACATCTGCCTGCAGCCCCTGCTGCAGCCCATGGACACCCCCTGTGGACACACGTACTGTTTCAAGTGCCTCGAGAACTTCATGCAGGAGTACAGCTTTTGCCCCATGGATCGCAAGAAGCTCTCCTTCCAGCAGTGCCACAAGTCCAGCCTCCTGGTCCGCAACCTGCTGGACAAGCTGCTTGTGCTGTGTCCCTTCAAGGCTGAGTGCCAGCAGACCATGCAGCGCTGTGAGCTGGAAGCTCACCTGCAGAACAGGTGTGTTCCCCTTTCCATTTACTGCTCCTTGTGTAACAGGGCTGCTGTGCTGCTCACCAGAACCGTCCATTCTCAGAGCAGCTCTAAACTGGGGCAAGGTGGGACACCAGAGATGGCAGGGTGAGGCTGCAGAGGTGGGTGGGTGAAGACAGTGTAATTGTGTGTGTGCTCTGGAGGAGAAGGGTGAGCTGCCCGCCTTCAGGTCGTCTGCAGACACTAAACCTGTCAAATACCCAGACATCTGTGGGTCCTGAACTGGGGCACCAGCTCTGGAGTTGTTACAAACAAGCTTGTTCTTGTTTCCCTTGCACAGAGAAGGAAGGCACAAAGTCAAGGCTCTGAAAGTAAGGGATCGTGCAGTGCTGCCAGTTTAATTGGTCCAATTAAGATGTGCAATACATAAGTCTTTGATTCAAATAGTGCAAGTCCCTCCAAGCTGCACATTATGCACTTGCTGAATCACCTACTTGTAATTCCATTATCTTCTCTCATTCTTTTGCTGAGAAAGAGAAGCAAATGAAAATTATTGTTCATTTTATTTTCTGTTCCTCTTATGCAGAGGAAGGGAGACTTTTTGGTGCTTCCACTGCTGGTTGAGCTGTTGGCAGGCAGGAATTTGTCACTTTAAAGGAGTGCAGGTGACAGAGCTCTTGCTATGGTGCTTGGAGAACTCTTGTTCCTACCTGGTTAATGATTGGCAGGGAAGGGAGCTAAGTGCAAGCCCTGCTGCAGGTGAACAAACCTTCCTTGGCAGAGTGTATTTTGTCAGCAATGAGAAATGCCACAGGCTTGTGTCCTTCAGCTGTGTTGTAGTTTGTTGTGGCAATTACATGTTTTAAAAATAAGCCAGCCAGGGAACAGGTACTCTTAGGATACCTTTGCACTTCCAGCCAGGGATGGACCCTTGAGATTCTTGCTTGTCTTGGTGTTAGAGCCGGGGGAAGGGATGGAAGGTGCTCGAGTGCCCCTTTCCCTCCAGTGAAAATTTATAATCTCCTTTTTCTCCAAGCAGCCCTTGGTGCTGGCTGCTGTTACCAGGCTGGGCTGAGAGCTCACACCAGGGCTGGGCCTTCCTCTGCCCTGCAGATCTGCCCTGCTATCAGTGAACTGCTGTCACCCTAATCCCCGTGGCACAGCAGTTACACACAGGGGAGGAAGGCACCACCAATGTTTACATTAGAGACCTGCCTGGAAACTGTATCATTCCCTTGTATATCCCACAGTTGTTTGTATCTTTCTTGGGGACAGAGTATTCTAAGATTCCAGGCTATTTCAGCTGGGCTGCAGGCACAGTCAGACTGAAAAATGGGGGAAATTTTTATTTAAGGAAATAAGAAGCTCCTAGAGACTTATTTTCTTGGGGGATTTCCCTGCCTTTTGCAAATCGAATTTATGTTTTGATATCTTAAGAGGAACTCGTGCACAAGTGGATTAATCAGATTCAGTCATTAAGTTCAGGGTTCTTTTACTGCTTGGAGAATAAATGAATAGGAATAAACCAGAGGAAGTAATACTAGGATGAGATTTCTTTAGCCAGAGTGTAAATAGTTCAGTTTAATTTAAGAAGTGACTGATAAAAATGCAATACTACTTGTGTGTCTCAAAGTGATGTTTTTGCATTTATCACCTCCTCACCTTTTTTATAAATGCTCATGATAAAAGAGCTGTTCCTCCCCACCCATTAGTGCTGAGACAGGCTGGTGATGGTGTGTCTGCATCCAGGGCACATTCTGGGTGTACAATTCCATCCCAGTTCTGGGATCTCCATGGGGAGCAGCCAGTGGGATTAGGAGCTAAATTGCTCCCATTCAGGTAGAGCCATCACCTGCATGGGCTGGGAGTGGAGCAGGTCCAGGGTCAGGTCTCATTCCACAACAGAAAATGCCCAATCCTCCCTTGCTGCTCTTGCATGGTGTGTTAAAACAAAGCCTAATTCAAAGCTGAGCTTGAAACTTGAGCCACTTTCTTTGCATCAAGGTGCAGTTCACAGTGATCTTGAAAACGTCAGAGCTCAGTATTTGCTTATATTTAAGGATTGTTTTTTTCATGGAGTGTTTGCCAGGTAAATATTTAGCAAGGGAGACTCCTGTTTCTATTATGTTCTTTTTTTTTCAAATAATTTGTTAATAATTTCAACAGTAACAAAGTAACAAACTCGTGCTTAAACTGTTACTTGTGTAAGTAGAAACTGAAGGTCACTTGGGAATCAATTTTATCATCTGAGAAACCAGCACTGGTGAGACCTGGAACCAGCTCCTTCCCACAGGTTTGTCAGAGCTCTCGTGTGCTGTGTCACCTGCCCAGGCAGAGACAGTCACTGACAGTCACTGCCAATCTCTCTCCAGGTGTCCTGGCTTTAAGAAATACAAATCTGATCTCCAGCAGAGAAAGAATCCCATCTCCAAAGGGAAGGAAGATCCTCCTGCCAAGGGGGAGGCAAACACACCCAAGGATCCAGAGGTCCCAAGTGGAGGCTCCTCTCTTGTGGCAGAAAGCTCTGGAGCTGCTGTGGTGTCACTGGGGACTGCAGAGCCTGGACTGGTTAACCCAGCTTTTGAGGAGACTGAAGAAGGTGAGAGTTTGGTACAAAATTGGAACGATGTATTTACCTTTCATAATATAAAAATGAGGAAATTATCTCAGGAAATTCAATTTTTAAGTGTCCCCAGCACTGTCAGACATCCTCAGTGCTACTCAGCCATTAGGAGCCATCAGAGGCATCTCTTTCCTTGAGCAGAAGGGAGATGCATTCATGTGCATCAGGGGTGGCAGAGTCTCCTCACAAGCACAAAACTCTGAAAAATCATTTGGAGAGCCTCTGCTAGACTGCAGGGAATATTTGCAGTGTTCTGTGGAGAAACAAAGGCAGTCTCTGTCAATGTGAACACTTAAAGCCCTCACAGAAGCCAAATAATTAGCAACTAGGAAGTGTCCCAGGTTCTTTTGAATCTTGTTGGGAAAGTTAAATACACAGTCAGTTTCCTGGAGTGGTCAGTGCCTCCCTCCTGGTGTTTTTCTAGCATAAGTTAGGTTTTGGATTAACAGGCAGCTCTGAAAGCCTTGCAGATCGAATCACCATCTCCACCTCAGGGTAGCAGCTCTTGTCTCAGCCCCTGGCAGGAGGCAGCAGCGTGGAAACCTCAGTGCCTTGTCTCAAAGTTAGGCTCAGCTTCCAAGTGAGCAGGCGCTGGACTGACAACCCCTGTGCCTGGGACAGAGGTAACTCACAGGTCAGTTCAGTTCCCTTTTGGCTTTTTCCCAAAGCACTCCTGGAGCAGGTTTTGCATCTCTGCTGTGACACCTGCCCTTCACCTGACAGGGCTGCTGGGCCTGCCTCAGCGTCCCCGTGCTGGACATCTCATCCTGCTCCCTACCAACAACTTTCATCTTCAAAGTGCAGCACTGCTTAATCTCCAGTATGCTGAGAGACAGCCAAACATTCCTCCTGTTTTACAGGGGGGATGGGAAGAGGGGAGCAAAGGAAATGAGAGGAAGGAAGTCACAGAGCAGTAATTACAGCTGGGTAGTCCCTCTCCCTCATGGGCATCATGGAAACTGGAATTTGTTGTGCGTGCTTCTAGCAGGCCAGCTGTCACAGGAGAAAAATAAATCTCTAAATATAGCCCTGTAATGAACCCCAAGCAACAACAATAAAGAGTTTGAATTCACCAAAAGCTAGAAGAAAATGGGAAAAATTCTGGAGAAACTGTAAAGAAACAGAGGGATTTTAAGCTTTTTATGTGACCTTAGGTCTCCTGATAGCTGCTTTCCCTCCAGATGCTACATTGAACACAACCTGCCAGGGGTTTGAATCTTGGGGTGCTGTGAGAAGGAAAATTCTGTTAATGTGAAGTTTTTTCTCTTCAATTTCCACAACCAGACCTTCCTCAGAGAACCAGTCTTGTGGCTGAAACCACCACCATCGAAATCCACCGGGAAGATCCAGAGGAAGAGCTGGGGATGAGGATAGTTGGGGGTAAGGACACCCCCCTAGGGAACATCGTTGTTCAGGAAGTGCTGAGGGACTCTGTGATTGCTGCTGATGGAAGAATTGCTCCTGGGGACCACATCCTTGAGGTAGGAAAAACCCCACTCCTGCTTCCCTTGAGTGGGGGAGGAGAGTGCCTGGAAAAACTGGGAAATCCCTGCAGCTGAGGGTTTTAGAGCACTGACCAGACCTCTGTGTCAGCAGCACTGTGTGTCTGCTGGGGCTGAGGAACAGACTTTTTGGCATTCTTTCCAGTCAGACTTGTATTTCCCTTGCATATTTGACAGCTTTTTGAAATTCAGACCATTTTGGATAAGTAAAAAATTCCTACCTGATAAATTCCACACAGCAGCCTCGTTTCTCTCCAAAGGGCTCTGCTCTAGTTAGGAAGTCTCATAATTGCTTGCTCCTCCACTGTGTTGCTTAAGTTGCATATTCTCCATGGGCAGGTCCAGGGTGAGAGCTGCTGACTTGCAGTGAGTATCAGCTCCAAAACGTGAGTAATGCAGAGCTCCAGCCCCAGCCTGACCCATGGCCGGGGCACTGCCCACACTGCTGGGGCTCTGTGGCCCTGGGTGACCGAGGTGACACCTTGGACACACGGTGACAACTGTTAGCACCTCCAGCCATGGCTGCCCAGTCGTCTGACAAGCCATAAAACCTCATTATCCCGTGGGATTGAGCATCAGGAGGGGCTGGCAGCCCCCACACAGAGGCAGCCAATGTGGTCTCTGAGCTGGTTTCTCAGGTAGCCCAATGGAGTGACTGCTGTTTTATCCAGCTGGATTGTATCCATGTGTCAGTAAATAGGGCAGCTCCCACACTTAGGAGCCCTATTAACATCCTGTGTGACAACAGGCAAAGCAAAAAGCCTTCTCAGAGACACCCTGGTAAAAGCATATTTAGATGGATGATTCCAGAAGCTTGTGGATGATGGACCACTCAAGAGTGAAGATCTGAGTTTCTCCAAGTCTGTACTGAATGCTGGAAGTTAAGGAAAAGCAGATCTACATTGCCATGGGATGGAAGGAAGGATTGAACATTTTCAGATTTGTTAGTTGTGTGGGTTGTCCTGCCTTGTCCCTGTCCTCAATTATCCACCAATTACAGTCAAATTCCATCAGCTTTCTTCATTCTTTTTCAGAAAACTTTGCTCCCTAACGTGCTTCAGAGCCAGAGATTGCACAGGGAGTTTTCCATCCTGCTCCAGCCTGGCTGTGCCCCACACTTTGGACAGTGCCTAATTAACGTGGGCTCTGATTAGTGAGTGCTTTGTTTGTCTTTGCAGGTGAATGGCGTCAACATCAGCAGCGTGACTCACTGCCAGGCTGTCTCCTTCCTGCGCCACCCAGGCCCTGTTCTCCACCTCATGGTCCTGCAGGAGAAGGGCTTTTCCAACAAGACTGCCCAGCAGGATTCCAGTTCCACAAACCGGGAAGTGATCCACGTCACCCTGATAAAGAGAGACCGGTCCGAGCCCTTGGGCATCAAACTGATCAGGAAGACTGACGAGGCTGGGATTTTTATCCTGGATCTCTTAGAGGGAGGCTTGGCAGCCAAGAATGGGAAGCTGAGTCGGAACGACAGAGTCCTGTCAATAAATGGCCAGGATTTGAGGCAAGGAACGCCTGAGGCTGCTGCCCAGATAATCCAGGTGAGTTCAGACATGAGAGGTTGTGTGGAAGTGGCTCTGTGTGGCTCCTGTTCTGGGACAGGGCTAACAGAACACACCAGGACATTCCCCCACGTCCCTCCCATGGAAAGTGACTCCCCTGCGGATGTGTGGGAAGCACCTCTTCCAAACGAAGATGAGCACCAAGAGTGGGAATCCGTGGTGACTCATCCCTGACAGGGCTATGGGGAAGCACTGGCTCACAGCACAGGAGTTCATGTGAGGAGATTGCACCTCCTGTGTGGAGTTTGCAGCCTCTCTTGCAGAGGGAATGTTGGAATGTGCTGTGGATTCATGCAGCAAACAAGGAGGGAGCAGGGCAGCCTCTTGTGCTTCCAGCAGTCACACTGAAGGTGCTGGCTGGGAGATGGGGTGGGCTGGCAGCACAGAACAGATCCCTTTGGACTCGTTTGAAGCCCTTTCTCCCTATTTTACCTGTATTTGGGAACAGAGACTGGAAAACGAGGTGGGACACCTCAGGCTAAAAGCATTCCAAGGTACTAAATGGGTAGAAGAGGGGTGGTCTTTCCCTGTGGAATGTGCTCCTGTTGCAGCCTGCCAGACGTTTTGGTGGGAGGAGTGGGCAAGGAATTCTGGTTCAAGGATTAAGGATTGCTGCATGTGCAGCAGATATCACACAGATCAGTTTAAATTCTTTATCTCCCCAGGCCAGTGCCTCCAGTTTGTGTTTTTATCTTCAGATCCTGACACAATGCACCTCATCCCATTCTGTTTATATCCCAGAAAGGATGTGAGGTCAGCAGGAGGGAGAGCCAGTTCTCTTCACAGTTGTCAGAGGAGTGCAGTGCCATGGGAGAAAGAGCAGAGCTCCAGCACTGAGATCCTTTAACATGTTCTATGTGTGCTTCTGTTCTCTGGCCTCTTAGAACTTGTTTGCATCCCACAAGTGCTGCTGCATTCCTGTTGCAATGTGCACACACAGCTCCATGTGAGGAACTCTTCTGATCCCACTGGAACCAGCAACCAAAGCCTCAGAACTGGCTTTGTGAGGTTTGGGGGTTGAATCTCTTTGGAAGTGACATTTGTGTAAAACTGTGACAGCTTTCCAGACGTGATCTGTTCCTCTGAGGGCTCATTGAAATCCTTGCTTGAGTGTAACTTAAAGAGTGCCTCTTGCAAGGCCAGGGAATTCACTGTGGCACCAGGGAAACAAGGTCCTGTGGCAAGGAGTGAGAGCAGCAACTGCATTTCTGTCATCAGGGCAGGAAATGCCCGAGTGAGCCCATGTGCCTTCCCCCAGGGAGCCCTTCACAGTAAGGTTCTGTCAGGTGATCTGAAGAACAAACCCAATGAGGGCAGCAGGAACAATGGGAGCACTTCCCCTGCAGCCCTGCCAAGGCCAGACATGCAGCTGGTGAAGTGTTTTACCAGCAGCAATCTCAGACCAGAGGTACTCTGGGGAAAAAATGGATGGCAGATGGTGAACAATAGATGAACAAAGCTGAGAGGGAAGGAGCTGTAACAACTTCCCCTGCAACAAAAGCATCCAGTGCTTGTCATGGCCACTGTGTGTGGAGCTGCCAGTGTTCCAGCTCTGTTCATTCTGTAGCACAGCACAAGATGCTATTTTGGTTGTTTGTACCCAAGTGCAGGAATTAATCATCCCTTTCCACCTTCTCTTGTTTGGCATTTGTGGGGGAGGGAGGCACGAGTGAAGCCTGCCTCTACTCCTGTTCCTTCTGACTCATGTTTGCTAATTCCCTTTTTCTTTTTCCAATCACATTCCCTGGCTCTTCACAAAAGACTCTGCACCACGTTGAGGATCTGTTGGAGAACCTCAGTAGGAACTGATGCCAGCCCTTCTTTCTCCCCAAGGCAATGAGGGCTGTCCCTCATTCTCACCCATTTTTTCATCTTTTTAATTTCCACTTGTCGTTTCTCTGGGCAGACCACTGAATCCAGAGTGAACTTTGTGATCCTGAGGCAGCCTGGGGTGCAGCTGGGGGAGCCAGTGGAGGATGGCAGCACCTCCAACAGCAGCAGCAGCAGCAGCAGCAATGGGGGGAGCCCAGTGCACCACCGGAGGCGGCCAGACCAGAACCACTACAGACGAAAATCCAACTACCAGAAGGTGGGGCTGGGAAATGAGGCCAAGGGGCTGCTTTTTCTTAGTTCAGGAGATGCTTTGTGGTGTTCTGTGATGGTTTTATCACAGAAGGTCGAGCAGCAGCTCCATTTCTGCTTGGGCAAGTTTGGGGCTTTTGATACTGGAGGACCAGTTTGTCATCTGAAGGGAAACATCATTTTAAGGGAAAAAGGTGTCAAAATTTCTTCAGTGTTGATGCAGAGTTGGTGTTTAACCCTTTGTTGTTGAAAGGGCAGTGGGAAATTTGCCATCCATGAGATATTTGGGTGTTGCAGTGACCCCCAGCTGAGCTGGTGGGGAGCCAGGGGCCTTTATGGTCCAGGAGAAGAATGGCCAGGTGAGCTCTGTGCCTGCAGTGTGTGACTGCCAGCCCTCTCTGTGGCACAACAAACAGCAGGAGCCAGTAGGATGATCCCCAGAGTGTGAACCCAGAGAGACAATCTGTGTGTGGAGTTTCCAGCTGAGTGACAAACCTGCTGCAGCTGCTCAGGGTGGTGTGTCTCAGTGTCCCTGGAGCTCAGGGAGTAGCTGTCCTGCGTGGCTGGAGTGTGGTTCCTGGGTTTAAATCCCTGAGTAGCATTTACACCCCGTTGTACAGCCTGTGCTCTAATGTGTGCCTTCACTGCAACCTAAACATTTCATCAGGCAGAGCTTCATTGCTTGGCATGAGCAGCCTTGAGATGAGCTCATAGCTTGTTCCTCAGTGCAAAATTCCCCTCCTTAGAGGGAGCATCTCCCTGCAGCAAATGGATTTGGGATCCTTAGGACAGCACTGCCTCAGCTCTGATGGCTCACTTTAGAAATGCTGCTCTGTATTCCCACCCACAGCAAGGACAGGGGAAGCTGACTTTGCCATCCAGTAATGTTGCTGGAATGCTCTGGATTAAGGATATGTTGTTGTCTTCCAGAGCTGGGCTTCTCCTGTTAAATGCATGAATGAAGCTGCATTTTGTTCTGTCATTCCTTTGCAGGATCTGCCTCAGGGATATGTAAGTCATGAGAAGACAGTTGCAATAAAAAAGGAGCCAAAGGAATCTTTAGGAATCACAATTGGAGGTGGAAGGGATAACAAAAACAAGCTCCCTATCTATGTGACAAGTGTGCAGCCCATTGGATGCCTCTTCAGGGATGGCAGAATCAAGAGAGGTAAGGGAGCTCTCAGAGCCTTTATCCTTTAGGAGCTGTGGGGTTTTCAGTGGAAGCTGGACACTGAAGAGAGGCTGGAAATGGGGTTCACATGACCCCTTGAGGCTGAAATGGGTCCATAGCCAAAGGCCTGTAATAATCCCATTTTATTTCACCAACAGGGGATGTACTTCTGAGCATAAATGGCATTGATTTGACTCATCTGAACTACTATGAAGCTGTCTCAGCACTGAAATCCAATGCAGCCTCCCACTCAGTCACACTGAAGGCCTTGGAAATCATCTCCTTGAACTCCCCAGAGCCATCCCTGGACATCAGGGAGCAGGGATTCAGCTGGTCTCCCCTCTGGATCACATGGCTTGGATTGCCGAGGTATGTTTGTCAGCGACTCTGTAGAGAGCTGTTAATTACAGGCTCGACTTTCACTCCAACACTAGAAATTAATTACTTTGTTGATGAACTTGGAAGCATTCCTGGTATTCCCGTTTAGCTGTAAGGCAGTGGAAAGCCTTTTTTGCCTATGAGATCATAGATAATGAGTGCATAAGGAACTTCCACTGTTTTTTATGGAGTGACCCATCATTCCCACACTCCTGTTGGACAGCAACCATGCTTTAGAAGCTCTGAAATGCCCTTTTTAAAAGAGAAATAATCAAGGTTAGATACAGTCCTTGCTGAAGTACTGACTGAAATCTCTCTGCATCCCCTAACACAAGCCAAGAGACACCTGAGCTGTTTGGAAGTTTCTAATCTGATCATCTCACTTAGGGGCAGACATTCTTTCAGTCTAACTCTTCTTGGCTCTTCTACCTGTGTCACCTTCAGCATGAAGCAGAACTGATTCTGCACAGTTGAGCTCTCCTGCTGCAAAGCTTTGCACACAGGCTTAGCACAGGTTTTAACCTGCTAAGTTCCAAGAGAAGCTTGAATTTCCCTCTCCTTGCTGGGGAGGCAACCTCAGGCTCCCTGCCTTTTGCAGTTCCACAGAGAGCACTGTGAAAGGCAGTCTGTTGTCATCCCAGCTGACTGCAGGAGCATCTGCAGGTGGAACATAAAGCCAAACCTGCTTTATGTGGGAAGCCTGGATCATTTACAGCCTTGTTTCTCCAGACACCTAAAGAAGAAGTGCTCACAAAGGCTCTGTTGTGTTACTTAGCAGCCTGTAAATGCTCAACAAACCAGCCCAAGGAAAGGCAGCTTTTGTGTCTCCTGTACTTGGCCTGTGCTCAGCACCCTCCTCCCAGCTCCCTCTGCTCTCCCAGGAAGTGGCCTGGCTGCTCCAGGCAGGTCTGGTATGAGCTGGCCCTGAGCTGCACCTGGAGAGCCCAAACCCTCAGATGCTGCCTGGTGTTTGTTCCTCGTGCTGCTCCTGCAGTCAGCTACAGCAAGGCAAAACCTGACTGGGCCTCTTTCCTTCCTTTCCCCATTTTTCAGGTGAATTGCAGCTTCCCCACACTCTGCTGCAGGGACTGGAGTTTTCTCTGCCCCTGGATCCCCTGCCTTCATTTCAGGAGTGTCCTGACATTACCTCCTTTTAATGCACTGCTGGAAATTCCTTTGCTGCTGGTGTTGATGTTCCCCCTTCATTTAACTGTAACTCCTGAAGCAAGAAGTGATTCCAGGTGTCCTTCCTGCTCTTCACTTCCTTTTACTGCGGCCTGAATTCTGCCCCTGGAATTTGTCTGCAGTGCTGGCTGTGAGGGTTGGTAGGGGGCACACAGCAAGGTCATTCCACTTCAGCATCTGACAGAATCTTGCTTCTGTTTCCAGCACTGGAATGGGCTGTAATTCCTCACTCCTTTTCCCATCTGCTCCCAGTGAGAGCTGCTCACCCACAGAGCCCGTGTTTGTCACCTGGGGGTGTTCAGGGTGGCATTTCAGGCTGGCCCAGGGATGTGCAGCTGCATTTGAGATCCCAGTGCCCTCACGTGCTGTGGTTTGGTTCCATTGTAGAGAGGTCCTGACCCACCCAAACTGGGTTTTTCCTTTGCACAGCACCAAACCCCCAGTGCTGCAGAGGAATGTCCATTGCACAGGCTCTGTGTGCACCACACTGACACAGAAAACTCCAGAAATGTGCCCAGCCTGTGCCCTCAGCACCAGCTGTTCCACTGGGATCTGGTCCTTTTAGCTGCCCTGGCCTCAGTGTGTCAGAATGTTCTGCAGGCTGAAAGCTCAAAGCTACTTGCATGTGCAATTTTGGGTTTGTTCAGCTTTTTTCCCCTCAGTTATTCCTCTGCTCCAGCAGAAATATCCCTTTCTTTTTAGAGGAATATATTTCTTTCTAGTTTGAACCCAGACTTGATGCTGAAAGGTGTGAGTTGAAATGAGTGCTCAGGGCTAGGGAAGTGTCTTTGATCCTTGCAAAGCTTCATTCAAGCCTCCATTCTTGATTCTTTCTGTCAAACAGAAACTTGGATTTCTTCCTAGTATTCTGTTAAATCCATACCAGGCACTGATAGCATAAAACACCATCTCAAAAGCTGGCTGGAGCTGGGCCCATGTCCTGATCACACACTGGTTCCCAAAGGTACCAAAAACAAAAGTTTACAGATTGGTTTACCTTTTCTCTCTAAAACCTTTGCCTCTTGAAAACACAGTGCACTGTGGGGCTTGTGGAGGAGTCTCAGGGGTGGAAAAGCAGTTTTCCTTCTGCCCTCTTCCCTTTTATCTGACTCCACTCTCCCTGGAGTCCGACTCTTCCCATGTGGAGCTCCCAGTCCCGGCCCTGCTGCAGCTCCAAACTCCAGCAGGGACCAGGAACTGCCAGCTCAGCAGCGTGCTTGGCACCATAAAACCTGCACCTCGACCTTCCCTAAACTCTCAAACTCTTTTCCCACAGTCATTTTTGATCGTAGTAAATTCACATTTCTCTTCCCAGAACCCCTCTTTTTAATATGGAAAACTGATTCCTAGCAAACAGCCCTTTCCAGCTCCTGGATGATGTGCCTGATGTTTTTATTTATGTTCTCTGCTGACTGTTGCTCTTGGGGCTATTTATTCGCAGAAGCTGCCACAGCAATGGCTCAGAGCTGTGTTTTTGCACTCCTGTGGTACCTGTGGAAGGGAACCATGGAGGAAGCAGCAGCTCGAGCTGGGTCTCCTGGTGTTTATGTGTGAAAAACTCCTACAAAAGTAAATTACAGTTTGAAAGTAGATAATTGGATCTTTCTCCTGGTGAGAAGTTAACTGGGAAGGCTTTTGAAATCTGAAACTCCTGCAAACTGCTCAAGCAAAGCCCTTGAGGCAAAAACGTTTATTAGGAAAAGTTTAGCTGCTGGAATAGCTCAGCGGGATGATGATGAGCAGAAGTTTCACAGCTCCTCGCTGCCAGGATGTAACCTGAGCTGGAGCCGGGCCGGGACCGGACTGGAGCCAGGGCACAGAGACGCTCCTGCCACACCTTTGTGTCACCTCGCCAGGGCTTTGCGGGGCTCTGTGCGGCCACTTGGCTCTCCCGTTCCCCAGGCTCCCTGAGGACACAAACCTCGCTGGCCGGCAGCCAAACCCAGGGAGGGCTCCCCGAGGAGCCCAATATCTGAGCGGGACATCCCGGATCCTGCAGGAAAGCCCTTCCCTGCTCTCATCTGGCAGCTGAAGGGAGGCTGCTGCGGCTCACGTTTACTGCCCGTGCTGCCCAGCTGCTGGGAGCCTTCCTTGTCCCCGTGCACAGAGGGAATAAAAAGCCCTCTACTCTCACTAATTGCATGGGTGTAGCTGCTGCTCGCTGTTAATTTGGGTTTGTCACTGGTGCTGTGGGTGTTCCTTAGCAGAAGTCAGGAGTCTGGCAGGTCCCAAACGCCTTTAGAGCCAGGTGATTTCCTCTTAGCTCTTCAACCAATGCTGACAACACTGAGAAAGGGTTTCTAAAGGACTGGCATCAGCACATTTGAGAATTAACCCTCTGACATGCCTTGCAAAGAGGTGTCTCACAGCCTAAAATACAGGAAAATGAGGCTGCTACATAGCTGTGCTTTCCAAGAGGGAAAACATCAGTTCCCAGTCAAGCAATTTTCCTCATAACCTCTCTGTTTTTTTCACAGCTACCTTCACTTCTGTCAAGATATTGTCCTTAGCAAAGGAAACCTGGAAAGTTGGGGCTTCAGCATCGTGGGAGGCTTTGAGGAAAGCAAAGGAAACCAACCCTTCTTCATCAAAACCATCGTGCCCGGGACTCCTGCGTTCCGCGACAGGAAACTCAAGTAGGTGTGAGGTACCCGGGGAAGCATCAACACCATCGGGGCCGGGCGATTTTCCCAAGACTCTTTGACCCTTGGAAGCAGCTCCAAGTGAATGACTCGTTCTTACACTCCTGTGAGAGTTTATACTGTTGCCAAACTTGTAACAAACTAAGCCCTGCGTTAAGCAGCGTTTTGGTTTCTCCATAAAGGTGCAAGGAAAAGGAATTTACAGCCCTTTAAAACCTAACTGTGAAGGGTTTAATTGAGTGATTAGGTACAAGCAGAAAAGGGATGTTTGAGATGAATCTTTGAGGTTCCAGAGTATAAAATTTGGATTAGGAAAAGTATCCCAACACAAGCAGCAAAAGTGCTCCTGTGCAGGACCCTTAACTGGTGGTGGTTGGTGAGAGGAGCAGGGTGGGGCTGGAGGACCCCACCGGTGTCTCTGGGAACCACGAGCTCCTGAGCGGGCAGGGCTGTCACAGACAGAGGGAGGGGACACTTTGGCGCTGGGAGGACGGGGCTCAGCACCAGCTGGGTTAGGGTTAGTGCTGGGGCCAGGGCCCACTGAGCACCTCTCGGCCCTCAGCAGGGCTGGCTGTGCCAGAGGGCTCAGCTCCCTCTGTGTGATAGGGGAGAGCTGCTCAGTGCCTGCAGCTGCAGGGCTGACCTGGGCACTGGGGCTGTACCGGCACAGCTCCTGCCAGCCCTGCTGGGCACAGCTCCTGCCAGCCCTGCTGGGCACAGCTCCTCCCTGCCCTGCTGCCCCCACTGCTGTCCCCAGGCACCAGCAGTGGCTCCTCTTCCCTTCCCCTCTGGCTCAAGGCAGGAAGTTCTTCCAAGGAGGAGCTGCTGCTTTGCTCAGGGTGGGCCCAGGGTGCAGCGTTAATCATTACCCAGTCCTGACAAGCTGCTGTCTTGGGCAGGTGTGGAGATGAAATCGTGGCAGTGAACGGAGTGCCAGCAATAGGAATGAGCAACTCGGAATTAATCCCAATGCTGAAGGAGCAGAGGAACAAAGTCACCCTGACTGTGGTGTCCTGGCCAGGGAGCCTCGTGTGACAGCTCCAGCAAAGCCTCAACACTTCCAGGTATCCAACAGCAGCTGGGCACCACCCAGAGCTCCAATGACAGAGAAACAGGGACTGCTCCCTCCTGCTCCTGGTGCATTGCCATGGAAGACTCCCTGCTTCCTCTCTGTGGAAAACATTTTACCACAAATCTGGATGTCGAATTCAAAGTAAGGGTTAACCCAACAGTTGTTGGAGCTTCCCAGGCTCATTAAAGCTCCTTAGGATTGGTGGTGCAGAGAAAGCTCTTCCCAGTGTTTCTCCACGACCTGCCCTGGAGGCTGCTGAGGCTTGCCTTGATTTTAGGGCTCTACTTTCCATTGAGTATTTGAGCAGGTTAAAACAGAGGCTTTTAGAAGCAGCTAATAAATCTGCAAGGATGGGGACCCAATTAGGCACTTCCCATCTATCAGGATTTCCCAGTCCTTATTTTTAGGTGTTCATCCATTAAACCCCCCAGAGCTGCAGGGTCAGCCTGGTGGAGCTGTTACCTGTATGAGGGTCCTGTCACAAATCCTGACTGAGGATCCTGCCAACTCCACTGATTTATTGCACAGGGACAAGGCCAACAGCTTAAAGAACCACTCTCAAAGGTATCTGCAGGAGTGGGTTCTTTGAAATAAAATGTTGCAAAATGTGACTTTACCAAAGGTCAAGGGCAAGGTTCACTCTTATTGCACACAAGTTTCCTTGGGTTTATGATTGATAAAAGCAGCTTTTCCCCCAGAAGGAGGTGAGGAACAGGCTGGTAACAGACAGCCCTGCCCAGCCTGCTGCCTGTCTTGTTTTTGTTTCCAGTGCTGAGAGGCAGAGTTCAGGCAGGGGCAGGAGCACCTGGACTGTCAGGCAGGGGAGATTTGCTCCTGCAGTTCTGTTCACGTCCCTCTTGCAGCAAAATATCAACTCATGGGATCAGGGGAAGCTCAAAGGACCCTTGGCTGCAGAAATGTCACCTCCAGAAGGAGACTGTGCCCAGCCAGGCTTCAGCTCAAACCCACTGTGCAGTGAAAGTTCAGAATTAAAGAACTGAAGCCCGGGCAGGGTGGTTTGACCTCTGACACTGTGAAAGTTCCTACCTGCAAACTCCACCAGAAGCAATTCCCTTTTTTAGCAGCTGAATGAGCAGTAGAAATGATGGGTTTTTCTCAAACCAGGTTGCACTGAGAGATCTCTTCCTCCTGTGCTGCCTCTGCTGCACCTTTTGCAGGACCAGCTTTGTAGGAGCCCAAGGAGTCTGTCCCCTGTCCAAATGCTGCCTCGAATGAATGTTTAATTCCTTGTAGCAGCCCTGCAGGGAAGAGCCCAGCCCTGGCTGAAGCCTCTCCTGGGCTGGCAACGTGTCCCTTGCTGTCCCTGGGCCTTGTTTACACAGTGACTTCACCTCCTGCACTGGGGGCTGCGGGCAGGGACAGCAGGGCCTGTCCCAGAGCCCAGGACACAGCAGGAGTGCTGGATCCGTCCTCACAGCAGCCTTGCTTGGGCTGAGCAACACCCCTGGGGCCTCTGACAGCACAGCTGGGGCTGCCTGGGCTGTTTTCCTGGTGTTCTACTGAATGCTGAGAGCAAAATCATCCCCAAAGGAAAGCTCATCGTTGACCTCGCTGGGACACAAAAACGTGAAGCAATTTTTTATCTCTTTCCAATCAATGTGCAGAATCTGTGCCTGGAACAGTAAATATTGATGTGGACAGAGAGAGGGTGATTCCCACTGCCTGCCCCAAATGTGGGGAAAGGGCAGAAGGAAAGAGGAGGAGGCTGCAGAACCATTTTTTACTCTTTCTCCATCTCCTTTCAAGGTGCCTTCGACTTCACCAAAATGTCCTCGTAATTTAAACTTTGTTTCCAAAATCAGCTTGTTGATAGATGTTGAATTTGTTTTGATGCCTTTATAAATTATTGTAATATTGCTGAAAAATGTGGATTAGAGGTGTGGTCTTTACCCTTTCTTTCCATGTATCAGCTAATGGCCCCAGAATAGGTCACCTCACCAAAAAAGTGGCCCTGTGAGGCAGGAAGCAGGAATTGTCTTTGCTTCTCCCAGGAGAGGAGCTGGATTAGCCTGGAATACACTGTGGCTGGAAAAAACCCCATATCCCAACACCAGCAAACCTGCAGCAGCTTCCTGCTGCAAATCCAGATTCCTTCCAACACCCCACCTTTACATTTCCCTGATAGTCAAGACAATTTACCCCTAGTTAATGAAAATAAACCAATTTAAAATTCACAGCTGCTCCTGGCCCCAAAAGCCTGGCCCCATTAGTGAAGATCCCTTCCACCTCAGCATTTTCTGTGACCTGGTAACACAGGAGGAGGTGCAGCCCTGGCTGAGTCCACGCTGGGTTCCCTGCTCCCACTGCCACAGCACCGCTGGGTGCAGGGATGCAGGCTGGGTGTGCTCACCATTACCTGTGTCACTCCAGCACCAGGGACACCTGGGCATGCAAAGGTGGGAGAAATGTCCTTGGCTGGGGCCAACCCCCACTCACCTGGGTGCAACATTCCAGTGGCAGCACCGTTCCTGATGTTCAGGGGGGGCTGGGGGCCCCCTTTGGCACTGGCTGCCCCAGCAAGGTCAGAGATCCTGTGCTGGTAAAAACCAACTCAATCTCATCACCACCAAATGCAGGCTCCTGTGGAGGCTGGCAGGGCTCTGGGCCCCTCTCCCCCCTGGCAGTACCCTGGCCAAGCCTGGGCTCTGGGAGGGAGCACAGACCAAGCACTCCTGAATCCTCCTCACCACTCCGGTCTGGACTTCTCCCATTCTCGTGAAAGCTTTTGGGCACTCCCAGCCGAAGGCCTGCCCTGAGCAGGAGCTGCCAGGAGGATCCCCCTGCTCCACAGCCGTGCCAGGAGCTGGGATTGCTGCAGCCTGCAGTGCTGCCCAGGGGCAGAGAGTGACATTCCTGAAGCTGGGCTCCACCGTGGCTGCACAGGCAGGAACACCCAGATCCCAGCTAACCCTGGCTCAGCACACACACACTCCCCAGGAGCTCAAAGCACAGCAGAAAAGCTTCACAAAAACCAAACCCAGCAGAAGCCCCAGTTCTCCTTCTCCTCCCCTGGGCTCTGCAGTTACAAACCCATCACTGCACTGCCACAGTGCTGAACCTGGAACCAAAGGGCTCTCCTGGCACAGCTTGGACACTTCCCAGCACACTCACATTTCCAACATTACAATACCAAAAAATACAGAACATTTCAGAACCATATTATTTTAGGACAAATATTTCAGACAGTTTTAAATAACAAGTCAAAGGAAAATGAGACATTTGTGGACTCACACAAACAAAAGGGCAGGATCCTAAGGACCAGACAAATCAAAATTATTTCCCCTGTTCTTCCCACCCAGAAACATCTCTGTTGCCCCTTCCCCAACCAATACTAAGTCCAAAGAAATTTTGGAATTTGACTAAATTTATTTTGGGATCTAAGGGAAAGGAATGCATTGGACAGGAGTGTTGGTGATACCCAAATAGAAACGCCAACCCCACGAGGGCAAACTGCTAACTGGGACTTGGTGTTCTCTACTGCACTCTAGGTTATTCAGTCAACTCTTAGTAAAAAAAGGAAATAAAATAGTTAAGTCAAAAGGAATTAAAGAAAAATTCATGCTCTTGCTATGGATCTTCATTGATTCCCTCTGTAGAGGTGTAACATGACAGAACTACCTTTGCAATGGATAAAAAAAGCAAGTTTTGGAGTCTCTGCACACGCTGTGTGAACGCCCTCAGCAGCTTCTGGAAGCTGTCACATCCAGGCAGGCCCCTGTGCCCACCTGGAGCAGATCCTGCAGCTCCTCCTGACACGCCCAGCTGGCCACGGAGACATCAGAAGCTGTTTTTTTGTAGCTATGAAGAAATTTATTCGGGGAGGAGACTTCTCACTACTGGACACCAGACTCTAAGCTGGCTCCCGGCATCTAAGTCACGCTGTTCTTTGGACAATAAATTTCAAGTTGCACTTACTGTCCTAGTTCTCAAAAAGGAATGATGAAGACAAAAAGAACCAAGAACTACGACCTAATTGCGTTAGTTTCAGCTGAAGCCATCTTCCATCAGAAACCATAGGATCTGATACACCCAAGTTCTCCCTAGGGATGTGGATGAGTAGAGTAGCTCAGTGCTTTGTAACTAGTACTGCTGTATTGTCTTGTATCAAAAACAAACAAAAAAAGAGGAAGTTTTAAGGGCACGTGCAGCCTCAGCTCCTGAAGCACTGCTGGCTGTGCCACAGCTCGCCCAGTCAGCCTCTTCCCTTGGAAAAAAGTAAAAAATAATGATAAAAAAAAATCACCCCCCAACCAAAACATCACCAATGCCATGCTGGTTCCACAGGAGCGAGTTCCTGCCGAGGGTGGGTGGGTGGTGGGCCTGGCTCACTCCTTGGTGTCCTGCTCCTCGCCCTCCTGGGCCCCGTCCTCGCTGGCCTCCTTCTCCTCCTTGCTCCGCTTGTTCTTTTTGTGCTTGTGGCGCCGGTGGCTCTCCCCCTCCTCGCTCTCGTGCTGCTTCCTGAGCAGGGAACAGGGGGCAAAGGGACATCAGACCTGGCCCTGCCACAGCAGGGAGCAGTGATGGGCACAGGGGCTTTGATCCCCCCGAGGGAGCCACCTCAGCAGCCCAGGGCACGAGGGATTGCTGGGATCATCTCATCCCATGTGGGGCTGCTCTGGGAAGGGCTGTGCCAACAGCACCAGCACTGCCCCTGTCACACTGTCACACTGCTGCTGTCACACTGCCACTGCCACAGTTACACACTGCCAGTTACACACTGCCACTGTCACTGCCATTGTCACACTGCTGCTGCCACACTGCCACTGCCAGTTACACACTGCCACTGTCACTGCCACTCTGCCACTGCCACTCCCAGCAGTGCCCACAGGCAACACCTCGCTGTTCTTCCAACTCCCGAGGGAGCTCCAACAATTCTGACACAGCACCAGGGCTGTGAGGAGGAGGAGTCCTGAACCCCAGATGTGTTTGAAACTTTCACTCCTCTGAAGGGCTTGGGGAAGTCCCTGGACTGGAGGCAGCAAAGGGATCAGTGGAGTGAGAGAAATCTGGGTTTCCCCATGGGAGGCAGATCCTGTTCCTACTTCTGCTGACTCACACCTGACCTGGCTCTCCACTGGCTTCGTGCTTTAGAACTCCTTATCTCCTCACCCAGCTTTCCAGATGTGGGTGGATATTTACAGATCCCCAGATGTGGGGATGTTTACACAGGATTCCTGTGATGTGGGAGCAATCCCAGGCAGGAGGAGGCCCGAGCAGGCTGAGCATGCCCTGAGCCTGTGCCCTGCCAGCTGCTCCATGCACCCAACACAGCCCCAGGAGCAGCTCTGCCTCCCACTGGGAAAAGGGGGGAGCTCTGGTTTGGCCCCTCTTGGGAGGAGATTTTCTGCTGCTTCTCTCATGGGCTCAAACCAAGTGAGGTCTCAGGAGCTGCCTGTGATGTGAAAGTGGCAGAGTCAAAGCACAGCCCAGAGCACAGAACAAGCTGATAAATTTATCCCAGGATAAACTGTGACTGTGCAGGCACAGCTCCACGGGCAGGGACAGCACTAGGTGTACACACAAATTCTCAGCACAGCTGGAATTCCAGTTTAGCAGCAGACACTCAACTGGCTGAACCTGGCTGAAAAGCTCCTGGCTTCGAGTAATTTTCTGGCTGGTTTAATAAATGGTTTCAGAGTCATTAAAGGCAAAAAAAAAGAGGGAAAAATAAAAGGCTGCTGCCTCTCCACAAAACACCTTCAGCCACCTCGTGGCCGATGTGTCAGTGGCTTGTGCTGGGCCAGTGTGACTGTCCTTTAATACTGACACCAGCGTCAGTGATTTCCTTCTGCTCAGCTTGCAGGAAGCTGGAAATGAAACCCTTTCATCTGCAGATGCCTCAAAAGGCTCAAACCTCAGCGTGCCTCAAGCAGGGAATCCCAGAGTGGTTTGGGTTGGAGGGGACCATGGGCAGGGATTCCTACAGTGAGGTATCTACTCCAAGGTTTCAATTCTGAAGCTGAGAAATAACCCTAAAGCCAATGACTTGTTTGTCTGGTACCAGCTCAGCTTCCAGTTGTTCTGTACTCAATTTTTATTATGGTCTTTCTTCCTATCATTTTGCTTTCAACCCTTCAGCAATCAGTCCTTCCTTGAAAACTTACTCATCTCCTTAAGGATCAGAACAGCGTTTTTCCTCCAATCACTACAAGAGAGTTCTTCTGATAGCAATTTCAAAATAAGGGTAATTACCTACAGAGCTGACAGGAATTTCACCTAAAAGAAGGGAGGTGAAGCATCAAGAAAAAAGAGCAAGAGCAGTTCTGCTCAAGTCATTAATGGGATGTGAAGTGACACAGGACCTGAGCACAGAACCTCCCTCAGCCCAGAGAGCAGAGCTGCTGCTTTGCCAGAAGAATGCTCTCCCATCTGCTGCAAATCCATTTTCTGCAGAAAAGCTGTGATTTCACACATGCTGCTCTGGCCCAGAAGTTTCACCTTTGTGCAAACCATCACCCCCCCTTCACTATCAAGCCCTGGCAAGATCCTCCTGCTCAAGAGACAATTTCTGAGGGCAGGCAGAAGTTCTTCACAGAAAGAGTGACTGGGCATTGGAAGGGGCTGCACAGGGAGGTGATGGAGTCACTGGCCCTGGAGGAGAAAAGCCTGGATGTGGCACTCGGTGCCATGGTCTGGGTCACAAGGTGGTGCTGGGTCACAGGCTGGACTGGATGATCTTTACAGGTCTTTTCCTACCTCACTGATTCTGTGAGCTCTGCCCTGGTGCTGCAGCACCAAGAGCTGATGCTTCTGCCACGGCCTGGCACTTCCCTTTGTGTGTGCTTTCGTTATGGGAGCCCAGCTCAACCCCCCCTCCACCCACCCATCCCTGCTGCCAGCGGGGAACTCAACACCGGCTCTGTCCCACAGGGCTCCTCCTGCCCGAGGCTCCGGGACACAGGGAGCTGGGAGGAGCCAGGCTGCCGTCCCACCCCGAGACGACGGAGCCGCCCCGGCGCTCACTGACCTGCGGGAGGATTTGTGTTTGCTGCTGTCGTCCTTGTCGCGGTGGCGGCGCTCGCGGTGCCGCTCCTCGCGCTCGCGGCTGCGGTCGCGGCTGCGCCGATAATCGCGCTCGAAGTCGTAGCTGCGCTCGCGGCTGTAGTAGCGGTACCGCTCGTCGTCACTGCGGGGACAGGGACACGTGGGCACAGGGACACGGCCCCCGGGGCTGCAAACCTCTTACTGCACGTCTGGCACCTCTCACTGACGGGGTGGCTGCTCCTGGAGCAGCGGTGACAGGACACGGCTCCTCTCACCGCTCGCCCCACCCCGGCACGGGCACCCCACACAAGCTGCACCCTTTGGGGTAAGGGGCTGTTTTCTTCCAAAAAACATCAAACTGAGCACAGCTTTCTGTCTGCACCTCTCTGCCTGCTCAAAGCACCTCATCCAATCCCCAGGACTGGGCATGGTGTACCCCAAACTGAGACACATCCCACACTCCCCTCTACACCTCCCTGGTCAACTTCTGAAAGCCAAAATCCCAGGGGTTAACAAGTCCCTCTGTGGGAAGAATACTCAGACTTGGGGGAAAGGAAGTCAGAAACATTGTTCTGACACTTCTGGAAACAAGCTGGACAAAGAAATGTCCAGGATCAATCAGCTGGGAGTGCTCCAGAGGACTGCATGGCCACTTGCCCTGCTCTGACCTGCACCAGGGTGCTCCACACCACCCAGAAATGCCAGCAATGTGCTCTCAAGTGCTGATCCCAGGCCTTGGCTCCAGCTTGGACCTGAGCAGGGAGTGGGGGAGTCTGAGCTCTTCCAACTTTTAGCAAGTTTGTCTTCTGTTCTCTTTCCCTCACTCCCATCCTCAGTGCCCAAAAGCTTATAAAGGAAATAAAAAATACTAGGAGCACACTGCCCTGTTTGCTCCCTCCCTGGGCTGGGAAGCTCCACGGCAGGAAGCACTCTGTGCCAGGAATGCACATTCTGATCATGTTTTGAATGATTATTGGCATTTCTGAGCCTGGAGCAGGCAAAACACTGCTGCTGCTGCTGACTGAACACCAAAGGGATGGGTTTGGGAAGCCTTTGCAGCCCAGGCTCCACCTTACATCAACACAGGGAGGCTCCAAGCCTCCTTTCTTTTCCCAAGTGCTCCTGACTGTCAGCCGAGGTCACAGCAGCTCCCACCAAGGTGGTCTCTCCAGTTCTGCTCCCATTTCCTGGCTGACTCCCAGGGAATGGCACTCCCAGCCCCACAGGAGAGCAGAGCAGAGCATGTTGTTTGTCCTTTGATCTGACAGTGACATTTAGGAGACAAGAAGCAGCAGCTCCTGCAGCCAGTGCTTCACACTGAGCTGTGAAACAGGGAGTAAACACAGAGGGGCTATTTCACTGACTGGCCTCGTGGGAGAGCAAGAGGAACTGGTTCTGCTGGATTTAAACAAAAACCCCCAAACCCAGCGACAGGAAATCAGCCAGAGACAGCTCCTGGCCTGTGCTGCATTTATCGACCCGAAGGAGCTCTTCCCAGACACTTCAGAGAACTCAGCTGGAGTTCTCTGCAAGCCAAGCCTCGGGCAGACGCCCTGAGGTGCCCCAGGGCGAGCAGCAGGAGGGCAGCACTCACTTGTTGTATTCGCTCGTGGTCGGGGTGCGGTCGCGGTCCCGGTCGCGCTCCCTGTCCCGCTCCCGCTCGCGCTCGCGCTCCCTCTCCCGCCGCGAGCCCGAGTATTCCCAGTGGCTGCTGCTGGAGCTGCTCGTGCCTTTGTCCACCGTGGTCACCCAGGGCGTGTGCGACGTGGAGATGGGCGGGTAGCTGATGAAACCTGAATCTGCAGCCAGACAGCAGAAGCCTCTGTCATCCAGAGCATCCCCAGCACCCCCTCTGTCCCTGCCTTCCCAAAGAGCCCCTCTGCAGCAGAGCTGAATCCAAGGAGGCAATGGCCCAGCTCCCTCCTGTCCTTCCCCATCACTTCCAGCAGTTTGCTAAGAACAGGGAACTCCTTCTCCCTGAGGAAAGCACAAGAGGAGGCATTTACAGGCAGTGCTGCAGTCTCTGTCAGCCCTGGGCTCTTGGTCACCTGCACAAGGTCCCTCCTCTCACCAGGTACCTCCTGGTCTAGGCTGGCACCTGGGGAGGGCCAGGGGCACCAGCTGCTCATGAAAGATGTCACCTGGGGAGCCCAGAGCCACCAGCACTTCCCAGGCAGATGTGGCCAGCTGGACCAGCAAGGTCGTATCCCAGAGCAGGGCCACATCTGGCAGCACTGGAGGCTCCTCTCCTTGGAAGGGCTGGCACTGCCACTCCTCCAACCCTGTCCTGCAGGCAGGCACTGCAGAGTGCCTGTGCTTCCACTGCTCAGCACAGCCAGGAGCCTCTCTGAGCTGGTCACTCCAGGACTGGGAGAGAACAGGGCACTGCCAGGGCTGCAGCAGGCAAGGGAATCTGCTGAAATCCTGGCACTGCCTCTGCCATTACAAAACCACAGGAGATGGTGCCTGTAGGCAAGGGAGAGGGGGAAGTGGGGAGGAGGGATTCGAAAGCTCAGGGAGGAGATGCCAAGCTCAGCAGTTGTGGATGGTTGTGCTAATCCCTGAGGGTGGGGAAAAGGGAGGGAGTGTGAGTGAGGGTGAGCACATGTGGGTGCAAAGAGGCAGGAGAGCACACGGCCCGGGCACTGGGGAAGCTCCTCCCTGCTGGGAATCTGCACTGAACAGTGAGCTGAGCCACAAAACTGCATCACCACACCTGCACTACACTGAGTGCAGCAAACCCAGCACGTGCTCCTGACTGGGATCGTGTGGGACACAGCAAGGCCCTGGAGCTGGAGCAGACAGGATGTGTGAGCCTCAGAAAAGGCTGGGCTGCCAAGAACCAGAGGGGAGAGAGAGCAGCAGCTGGATGTGCCCTGCCCAGTGCTCACCTGCAGAGTTGTAGCCAAAGGGAGGTGGCTGCCTGTTGTTGTAGCTGGCTGGCTGCCTTTGGGAGAGAAAAGGGGGTGAGTTACTGACATCAGGGACCCCCCCAGCTCTGGCTGTGCTGCAACTTCACCCTGGTTTTCCTGGAGGTCTGTGGAATATCCTTAGGGGAATCCCACTACCAGAAATGTTCAGGGGTTTTGCCTCAGCTTCCAAACCTGCCACAATCCCACTGCTTGCCTGGGGAAAGCACCACTGCTCTCCAGCTACCTGGAGCATCTTCAGAGAAAGCATCTGCAGTAACAAATCATGTCATCAACTGCTCAAGGCTTCACCTACATTTTACTGCCTCCTTCCTGTGCCTTGAATATGACAAATCCAGGTGAATGCACAGAGGATTTGTGACAGACTCTGCTCTCATCCCCCACCCCACCCCAAGATCAGACCATGCATCACCAGCACTGATTTTGGATCTGTTCTCCTCCCTCCTCCCTCCAGGAGAGCTGCAGCCCTGTGTCTTACCCAGGTGTGGTCTTACCCATCCAAGGTTGGGATGAGGAGAGCTGGTGGTGGTGCCAGAGGTGGTGGGAACAACCCTAGACACAGAAAGATAAATCAGCACCAAGACCTCACAGCTTCCCAAGTGCTGTTCACAGTTAAAAGCCATTAAAGCATCTTTTTACTCTAAACAAGGCCCTGTTTAAAATGGAGTAATTTTCCTTCAGGGTCTCCTGCCCAAATTCACACTCTAAAGCTCTGTTAGTTCTGTATGGGAAGAAAAACAAAGAAAAAACTACCTTCTATTTTGGCTTATAAATACTGAACATAAGATTCATCAAGGAGTAACAGTTAACCCTTACAGCTCTACAGAGGAAAAGTGGTTCTTGGGATGCAGACACGTTCATTCTGATCAGAATATAGCAATCAAATTATTCTGACCTACAGACTTATGTCAGAAGAGAAAATGAGTAGCTCAGGTTCAAGCTCAGTTGGAGTTTTTTAGTCTTAAATTAACTGTGCTCTAAACTGGTGCCATCCTATCTCATGTTACTTAGTCCAGTTGCTCAGGTGGGGCCCCCTGTGTGTTCAGAATTGGTGCTGTGATTAAGAACAAGGTAACACCTACCTGGAATTGGACCTGGAGGTGGCAAGCCTGTGGAAACAAACAGGGAAAACAAGTGAGGACGACAGGGAAAGTGTGGTCTCTGTACCTCATGGTGTTTCTGTACCTCAAGCTAAACCTCAAATCACACTTTTGAATAAATCTCACATATTGGAGCAAACACAGCAGCAGAAACATTGGTGCTATTAGCCTATAAATGATATAATTTTCCCAAACAATGATCTCTTTACCTTCATAATTTAAAATGTTGCTGTTCTCTTACATTGGAGAATTCCTTTTCTGAGTGTCAACACATGAGCAATCAATTTGGTCTTCAGAACAACTGAAGGAGCTGGAGAGGAGAACCTGCTGCAGGTCCCAGTCCAGCGTGTCCCTCCTGATTTTGCCAAAGCATTTAAATGTAAGGCAGTAGGAAAAGCTGCCATGAAAAGTTACCAGGAAAGAACCAGTGAGTGCTGCAGCAAATCCTCCTCAGGCAGGAGTTACTGCATGAAGGGCTCCTGGTGCTTTCTCCAGGGCCTGGCTGCTGCTCCAGGACCAGGAGAAGCCCAGAGTGTGGCCTCCTCACTTCAGCCTGGCATGATTAAGCCTCAGCTTCCTCCAGAGGAACAGGAACCTGCTTCTTTACATTTATCAACAAAGCAAAGGGATCAGTAGCATTGCAAGGCTCCCTCATGGAAACAAAGCCCAGAGTTTTTTTTTAAAGGACCAGCTGCCACTTTTAAGTATTTGAGGCAAATATTAAATAAGCTGATGGAGACAAAACAAAGCCTGGCCGGGGGAAGAATTTGTTCTGTGAGTGTTCAACCATCCCATGGCACTGAACCCTTAAACTTTTGATTTGCCCCAAGCCTGGGACATCCCAACTCTCGTTCCAGGGAGTGAACACATACCTGGAGGATGCAGGGGAGGTGGAACAGAAGTCACTGGAGGAGGAGGGTGAAGGAAATGTGGAGGAGGAGGCCCAGCCAGAGGGGGAGGCGGAGGCCCTGCTGGTGGAGCGAATGGCTGCTGCTGAGGAGGCTGCTGGGGCTGGGAAGGCTGCTGGGGCTGCTGGGGGGGCTGGGGCTTACTGCCATGGTCTCCCAGGACCTTAGGGGGCAGAGGAATGAGAAGAGAGAGTTTTAATCCCTTTGCTCCTGCAGCAGGGAACTCACAGTGCTGGCAGCATCACCACAGCAGGGCTGAGGCCACGCCTGGGAAGAGAGACTGATATGAGAGGCACCACAGTGACCTGGAAGTGCAGCTGTCAGTGCTTGTGAGGGGGAGGAACAACAACCCTTTCCCTGCAAATTCTGCCTCTAAGGCAAACTCTTCTTGTTGGCAAAATGTGGAAAACTGACCACTAAAATAATAAATGGACCACAAAACCATGGAGAAAAAACCCCAGTGATTTGGCCTAGGAACAGAAAGGTTCAATATTTGGTTTTTTTTCTGACAAGTTAGCAGTGGCTGGCAGGAGGAAGGTGGTTAAGAGAAGGGGGTTTGGCAGATGCTGCAGCTTCCTGCCTAGGAGCCAACCTGAACATCACAGTCACACACTGGGCAGGCAAGTCCAGAACTGAGACCAGCTTTAAACCCAGGCTTTCATTTCTTACAAGGGATGAGATCACAGGCCCAGGTTCAGTCTGAGGTGTGGGCTGTACCAACTGATTTGAGACTAAATGTTACTCCAAAGTACAGAGAAATACCAGCCCCGGGTACAAACCCTTCACTGCAGAATTGAAGGTTCCAACCCTGCAGTGGAAGGGAAGGGAATAATCCACATAAGAAATTCCCAGCTACTCCCAGCTACACACTCCTAGCAATGCTTTGGGAGAGCTGATGAGGAAAGAACTCATGCTTTACCATTCCAAAGGGAAGACTGTTCTTTAAAGGACAAATCTGACTCCCAGCAAGACCAAGCTTTTAAGCCAGAAGTGAATTGAGCCTGCAGAATGAAAGGATCCATGCACACACCTCGACAGGGTCAACATCTGACCTGCTGCTTTGCAGGTGTGAACTGGCACACAGGAGGTCAGGAACACACAGATATTCACCCCAAGTGCAATAAAATCAGCAGTTTGTCAAGGCAGCACAGAGGCTTTACCTGAATGGGGTTTTCCTCCGAGGCGTGTTTATCCCGACGTCTCCCTTCCACCCTCCGGATCGTGCCTGCCTGGCCCCCGATCACATCAATGGTCCCACCCAGCTTCCTGGTACAAAGCACAGGCATCTTTTTAGGCTCAGAAGCACCACAAGGAGCAGTTTTCCCTGCTGTCAGCACATTTCTTTCATGCTTGCTTTCCCACCAGGGAAACACCTCTCAAATTGGATGAGAAGCCAAGGAAAAGCCCGTTTGTGTTTTCCCTCTGAGCAGGGGTGAGTTTGGGCTCTCTGAACACCCAAAAACATGATCCAAAGAACCACCACAAACAGGTGTAAAAACAGGGCTTACACACCGGGACAGAAATGCCCCCAAAGTGCTCTGAGCAGAGCTTTAATGCTCATCTTTGAAGCACACAGCTGGTGCCCAGACAAGGAGGAACCTGGGGTGCAGGGCTGCTTTCTGCCAGGCAGGTGTGCAAAAGCTGTTTTGTGAGTGAAGCAACAGAAACACCCCGAGCCCAAAGCTCTGGCTCGTCTGCTGTGTTTTTCTGAAGCTTTTGATAAAAGCCCATCGATCTCCTAAGGGCCAAGTGGTTTCCCCAGCAGAGGCTGCCCCTCAGAATGACTCAGTTGTTTTACCACACATCCAGCAGCGTCGCACACAGGCTCAGGAACCAACAGCTCCTCTTATCCTCTGCCAAACTCGTAATCCACTTCCACTTGAGGAGGCAAAGATTAACATCGTGGGAGTAGGAATAAGCCAAGCAAGCACAAGCAGTGTCAGCAGTGTGAGCCCTCAAAGCTGAGGTGTTTGCCTGGCTCCTTCCACTCGCAGAGATGTGTCCCACTACTGGGATACAGGATCCCCTCCCTGAGCCAAGGAGGGGGGAATGGGCAGGCAGGGGTTGCACTGCTGGAGGTCACACTGAATGAGTGACCACAGCAGCTTCCTGCTGAGCTTAAAACTCCTCTTTGAGGTTTGGGGAGACTCTGACGTGGCCCAGGTGGTTCCCAGGTGCCCCATGAAGAACGTGCTCCTCTCTTACCTGTTGGGAGGAGGCCCAGCCTTCATTCGTCCTCCCACCAGAGCCAAGAAGTCTGTTTTGAACTCTGTTTTGATGATGTTGTTTTCCACTTCCTTTTCAGCATTTCCTGTTCTCCCCTGCTGAACCTATTGAAGGTAATAGATAACACACAGGTGTTGTGCCCTTCTTACAACTGAATGGAGCACCAGAGATTAATCCTCAGCAAAAGAAAAGGAACAATCACAGGGATATTGCCAATGAGCAACCTATTCTTCAGTCCAGGCACAGCCATTTCTGTCAGCTTGTGGCCATTCCAGCCTCATCCTGCTGTCCACTGTCTACCACCAGAAGTCCTGTTATGAGTTTATTAAACTCATATAATTTTCCATGGAGTCACTAAGTCAAAACTGCAATGAGCAATATTTGCTGTACTGACAATTTGGCTGAAGTTCTGATGGCCACCACGGACTCCTGCAAAGGCTGATGGCCAAAGCATTCTGAAACACAGAAGGCAGCCACACCACTGCAGCAGGCACCAGCAGTGAGCAAAACAGCCCTGGGGGCCCAGCTCCCCTCCCTGCACTTCTTTCATCCAGAGGCTTTTCCAAGCAGACACCCCCACAGCTGGGTAACCTCAAAATCAACTGGAAATTCACTCCAGTCTTGCTGCTGTAGTGGTTCAAACCTGCCAGGCAGATGAAACTATTCCTTCCACAGAGAAAAGGTTTTGATTTAATCTTTAAAGATTAATTTTTGTATTTCTCCTCACTGAAAGGACACAAAACAGTTCAGAATTGAGGCAGCTCCTGCTCTTACACCCTCATCTCTGTGACTACAAACACAATCCCAGTTTTCCTGGAGCCAGGAGCAGGAGTCACACGTCACCCACCGTGATCTTGTTCTCAGTGCTGATGGGAGGAGCAGGGTCCAGCCCCAGCTGAAGCCGCCGCTGCTTTTCACAATAAGCTTTCCATGTTTCTTCATTGAATCCATAATTAAAGTAATCAGAAAGATCAGCACCTGGCAGAGGGAGCAGGAGTTAACACAGGGGTTCTGCACACTTGCATTCTCAAGCTGTCCTTTAACTGCTTCCATAAAGGGTTAAGGTAACAAAAGCTTTCCAGAGAGCCCAGCTTGTGCCTTTCCCTGTCAGAAAGTTGTGGGTGCCACAGAGTGGCTGCACCTTGGGTGGGAGGGGGACATGGCCTGGGACAGCAGTGGGACCCCTGGGACACACAGGACAGCAGCTCCACAGGACAATGGGAGCTGCTTGCAATCACTGCTTCACCAGCCTGATTTTTACAGGCTGGTTTCTTCCAATTGCCCACATGAGCTGAGTGCTGGGCACAGCACAGGAGTGACACTTCCAGCCCCTGCCCCAAAAATGGGGTGGGGCCACAGAACCTTTTTCCTGGCACAGCTAAGCCCACACATTCCCCTCCTGACCATCACTGCCTTTGCTGTTTTGGGAGGAGATTCTGGGGCTTGCCCATTTCGTGAAAAGCAGCTAAAGTGGAAGGTTTTTATTGATACATCCCAGACTACAAGTAATTACAGTTCAGTCACAACCCTAATTAGCCATCCCAGAGTGTTATCTCACACTGCCAGTCTCCTGTGCAATGTGCCAATTCAGCACGAGCACTTCTGAGTAACAGAGGTGACCACAAACTGCTTGCCAAGAGAGCAGAGATGCAGAGGGGCAATCCCAGCTGCAGCAATTCCAGGAGCACCCCTCCCACCTCCCAGATCCCAGCAGGAAGCACTACAAAGCACCTCCTGCCCTGCTGGTGTCCCTCAAACATTCCCCATGCAAAGATATTCCTACACAGACCAACTCCAGAACAAAGAGCTGCTACAGGAGCTAAGCAAAACTCTGCCCATGCTAAGCTGGGTTTAACTGTGAGGCCTAAGCAGTGAGGTTTATCTCCTGGGCTGGCCACTCTTCCTGTTGTACCACCCAAACATGCAAACTGCATCCACACCGACTCAGCAACACAACATTTACTTATCAATGTGATCAGCCTCTATTTCAGACCTCTATCAGTTCTTCCACACAGGATTCCTTCTTCCTCTCCCTCACTCAAAGAGATACCAAGCTGCTGAACAATTAACTGTGAAGGATATAAACTTGAAAGGCTGTTGAGTAATGAGCTACTTGCTATCTAAAATAAACTTACAGACCACACAGCTCTGCAGGAATCTTCCCTCTATTGCACTCCAACACTGTTTTAGGGCCAGCTGCCTCTAGTTTGGTGCAGGGATGTCAGCATGGCCACAACCATGTCCATGCTTTATCTTTGAACTTCACTGTATTCTAACTCTTCCCATTCCCCTCTTTCTCACTTCGCAATCAAGGAGAAATCCCTGCAGAAGAAAAGCTTCTGTTCCATTCTGCCTGCACTGTCTGCAGGGTGCTTTGCTGCTGCTTTGATACCTGGACATGCCCATGGAGCTTTTAGCACTGGACTGCCCTTCATGTGGGCAAGAGACACCCAGACCACACCACAGGCAACCTCAGGAAAGCTCTACTTCCTCAGCACAGCAATACTGCTGAAAGATAAACAAAATACAAGGGCTGGCAGGGAGAATAATGATAGCTGAGAAAAGGCAAGTGAATTTTGTTTCAGCTGACATTTCATCAGAGCACTTTTCATAGGAGTAGCACAGCAAAAATCTGGATGTCTAGTTCCTTCAATTAGTTTTGTACCAGAAAAGCAGCTTATTTGTAGCATCCTACAGCTGGAGGAGGAGAAATCTCCCTCATACAAACAAGTGTGGGCAGCCTCAGGACACAAATGAGGAGGGAGCACTCTGGGCTTGGCCTGAGGACACAGAACAAGCTCCTGCACAGGAAGAGGAGAACAAACATCAACACCCCAATCCTGACCCCACTCAGATGCCTTTAAGGCCAAACATTATTGGATTGGTATCAGTGCAATGTTCCCAGGAAGCAGGGAATTAACAAAATAGACCATTTAAAAAAATAGCTGTTCCCTTCAGGGAAGTTCAATTACTAGAATAAATGCAACCCAATTTTAGGTAGAGCATGGCTTGTTCAATCAGTAAATGCCATTGATTGTCTAGCCAAGCAGCAGAGGCTGAGCAACACTCATTGTTCCAGCTTCCCTGTTCCCTGGCAACACTAAATGGATAGAAATTACATGTGAAAATAAAGAGACACAACTAGAACTGCAGAAAATATTTACCACAAAGAACTGTGAGTTCCCACCTGGTTTCCTCCATGGTTTGTCTTCAAATGAATCCAAATCCACTTCTATCACAGGCAAGCCATTTATATTCCCTGCAGCATCCAAGTCAATACCTTTGGGCTGCAACTTGGCTTTGGGGAGAGAAGGACTGTTACTACTTTTAATGCAATGCCTTTAATCCACTCATTTGCTCAGCAAATTATTCCAGCAAAAACAAAGCATTGTAGTGGATTAATCACCAGTTTTACAGCACGTAGGTAACCACAATCAGCTTTTTAATAAAAAGGACTCCAGTCACTCCATAAACAAACAGGGTGTGCAGCACTTGCAGCTGAACAGCAGAGAAGCAAATTCAACCCAGATTGGTACTACAGACAAAGTAAATCATTAGGACATGCATGAAATTTACCCCATATGGAAATAAAATGAAATTATTTTTCTCCCCAGGCAAAGTATTTATTTTCCCCTCCCAAGACAGACACATTTTCCCATAACAAGAGACTTTTTCAGGATCAGTCTTTAGGGGACTAACAGGTGTCTGCAAAAACATGTCAGGTACA
Source organism: Notiomystis cincta (assembly GCA_013398075.1). NCBI lineage: Eukaryota > Metazoa > Chordata > Aves > Passeriformes > Notiomystidae > Notiomystis > Notiomystis cincta. The sequence goes on from VZRX01018768.1 coordinate 151,343, forward strand.
GAACCTTCAAGGGGAATTTTTCCTTACTTTCTCAATCAGAAGATAATTCATTTGGATAAAGAAATTAGTGGAAGGAAGTAGATGAAGCCCATGAAAGGACAGTCTCACATATGTGGAAGGACAGAATCCAAGACTCATCTTACAGCAGAAACTAAACTGAATGGAGGGGAAAATTTCAGCAGCCAAATTTGCACAGCTGATACTCAAGGCCAGAGTTTGTTTCTTTTAGCATCTTACACTGCAAGTAGCTCAGAACCCTGAGTTCCAGTCCTTCTCCAGGGCTGCAATGCTCAGCCCCAGTACAACAATATAATTTAGAAATATTCTGGGGTTTTACTATAAAAGTATCAATCAATAAATTTTTTTTCCTAGTTTAAATAGAATTATAATCACCTTGCTCAGTGATGGGTAATTAAATCACTCCATTGCATCCTGGCCCCTCAGACTGTGCTGGGAGCACAGATTTTTAGGAAATGCACTTCCTATTCCTGGTATACACTAGTTCTACATCCTTTTAAACAGAGCAAAATTTGCAGCTGCTGCAGCTGTCAGTGCCAGGTAGGTGGAATACTGCAAAGGTGAAGGATAAAAATAACAGCAATACCTGAAGCTGATGCTCCATAGCCTCTACCCGTTTTTAAGTTTAGATTCATAGGAGTTCCCCTATTGGAAAAGAATCACTACATTGGCATTTGAACAAATTACTTGGCTAAAGATTCTCATGCAAAATATATTCAAGCCCTGACATCCTTCAGGAGATGCTTTAGTTCACCTGGGTTTGCTATTCAGAGTCATCCATCAGAGTGAAACCACCACTACAACAAGAGAAGGAAATTATCCATAAAGTGGAAAAATTAGAATATGCAGCAAAGCACAGGTAAGTCGTTTGTGAAAGAGAAAGGCTGCTAGCAGCAAGCAAAAGTGCTGTCTTATTATTTTTATTCAATGCACATTAGGCAGAGCTGTAAAAAGTGTAATTTCCTGCTTCTCAAAATCCAGCCTCGCCATTTCTGAGCCACGAAAAATCAGACAGCTGGAAATTAGTAAATTCACAGCTTATGCAAATTCTTAGCAATTCAGATTTTGGTTCTGGAAGTTTTCACAGATGAGTTAAATGGAACTTCCCACCTTTGATTCTGCCCCAGGGAGCCCAGGAATTAGTAAGCTAATTTTCCAGCAGTAGCAGCCCCATGGATCATTGTTCCCATCTTACAAATGGATTCTCCAACAAGCAATTGCAGGGCTGGCCACTGCTCCCAGGAGCCAGAGCAGCTCTCAGGTCATTCCCACTTTGCACCCCAACATGCTGGGATCCCTCAGCCCAAATCCCCCCACAGCCAGCAGTACCCACATGTAGGACGGCGCTCCCGTTTTGATGTTGCCGATTGTGACCTTCACGTCATCGTCGTCGCTGTCGCTGTCACTGTCATCCTCATCATCCTCACCACTGGGAAGGGCCTGCAACAGCACAACCACCCAGGAGCTCATCAATACACACAGCTGAGAATTCTCCAGCACAGCCACATCTCAGGAAGCTTCTTGAACAGCCTTCAACAACAATGGGCAGGTGCCCACAGAGAAACTCCCGTGTCCTTTGAAGATTTGGCCCTATGTGAGATGTGGGGTAATACTGGGGAAGGTTTATCTCAGTTCTAAGAATTTTACCATGTCCCTCAGTTCCTCTGTCCCACTCTCCTTGAGAGCTGGGGCTTTTCTAACACACCTCCTTCACAGGGCCATGGTCAAAGTACACGACCACAAATGAAAACCACCAGAATACATTCACCAGGCTTCGTCTAAGAACCTCAAGGTAAATATTCTGTCACCACAACTTCTGTGGTAGCTGCTGAGGAGTTTGGTTTGGCTGATTTAGCACATTCAGGCCCCAAGTCACTTCACTTTACAGATTTGATTCCAGTGCAACCCCAGTGCTGGGCACAAAAGTAAAGGAATAGAAAAACAAATATTCCAGATACCCAGCAAGTGCAGTTTTGTGAGAAGCACGAGCTGAATGAACACCCCACATGAGAAGGGTGTCCCTGACCCTCCCTCCTCTTCCACAGCACACGAGTCTGTCAGAACCCTGCATGAACCCTCTTGATGTGGCAGAAAACAAACCCATCAAAGAGACCAGGAGAGGAAGGTGAGGAGAAGCAACTCTCCTCCTCCTCTTTCAGCACTGAGCCACTAGGCTGCATTCTAAGAGGTCTGAGCATGAACCAAAAGTGATTCCCAGCACTTTGGGCTTTCTATCCCAGTGTTTCCCACATTTTACAGGTCCTAGAGAACTCACTCTGGATACTGAGCTGGAACAGATTGTGTTCTGCTTTTCCTGCCAGACTGCAGCATCAGAGACCCCGATCTGCCTCCTGAGAGGGCATGAGCTGATTGCACCAGAGCTCCCTCCCCACACTCCAGGCAGGATGACGAGACAAGGCTGGAGCTGGGCTTTGGGAGTGGCTGTCAGTACATCCCAACACTACAAATACAAGGTATGAGGCAGTAGCAGGACCTTTACAGTTCCTGATTTTCCCCAGGAGTGCTGAGAAGCACAGAGATCCCCATGTGCAGTGGGACACGTACGTGCTGGGACATCTCTCTGTCCTCGCTGTTGACGGGCCGGCTCTCCTGGGGAGCGTCCTGCAGAGGGTGAGCAGATTCTGTGTGTCTGGTGAAGGGGACAGAGAAAACAAAGTGACCACGACACAGGAAACAAAGTGGACAAGCCCAACCCAGAGGGTCACCTACAAACAGTTCTAAAGCCTCTGCCCAGGTGACTTTCACACAATGCTTTATTCTTCTTGTGTGTTTGCTCTGCTGGCATTTGCTCAACTACCTGACAAAAAAATCCATCCTCCTGGCTTGGCTTTGCTTTTGCTGGGGAGAATCAGTTTCACACATCCAGAGAGCACCTGACAGCACTCAACAGCTCAGTGGCAGCTGGCTCAGCTCGGATTTGGCACAATCACAACTGATAAGAATAAGACCATAATAAGCAAAATTTCACCTCCTCCTTAAGGATGCTAATAATTACACATGCATTTAGTCAGCATCTACCCCAGAGAAATGAAGGGAAAAGTGATTTTAGAAAATAGTTTACAGTAACAAGAAGTTAAAATTCCAAGAGGAAAAGTCAGATAATTATGCACCCATTCTTCTCGCTCATTACTCCTAATGCAACAATGGTCAGGTTTGGATTTACCTCCAGTTTAAGAGTTTGTACAAATGTTAGCATTGTTTATTGTACTGGCCAAGCAAGAAAGTGGAATTAGTGCACACATGCTAGAAAAGAGTGTGCCATGTGTTACAGAACTGAAATGCAGACAGGTCATTTGTCTCTAATGTCATAGGTAAAACTTAGTAGAACTTCGAAATAATTCTGACTTTTTCAAGAGAGACAATTAGAACAGCCCAGACCAAAGAAACTCAATTATTCTCCACCAGTGCTTTGTGGTGATGTTGCTATTAATTTAAAACCCCACACTGAACAAACATCCACAGCATTGTCTTCCAAAAGGAACAGGCAGCATCCCACAGAACCCAAACACTGCTCACATCAAAGCCACTTCACAGTGGCAGGAGACACCACACGAGAAAGCCAAAGTACCTCAACAGTTACTGAGGGTAAAACAAAGAACAATCTGAGCATAACTGAAGGCCCATTTTGGGAAAGCCCCACATACAAAGGAATTCATTGAGCCAAGATCAAAAAGAGGGCTGAAGGTTGGGCAGCTGACCAAGCACAGGCCCCGTGGGTGCCAAGTTCCTGATGTGACACCTGCACAGACTTTCAGGTGTAAAAGGAGCCCCGATGCCAGAGGGGAAATCAGCCTCCAGGTATTTCCACGCTGCAGACACAGGCTGTGACATGAGGAACAAAGCATGGACCACTGGGGGAAATCTCTCTGATGGATCCAAAACTTTTTGCCCAATCCAAGCAACTCAGCACTGACCTCCAGCCCTGAATCTCCTCAAAAATCTGAGATGACTGCGTTCAGGAAGAGTGACAAGTGCTACCTTCAGCTTCAAGTCACATGAAGCATCTGTGGGTGTACATTAAAATGTATGAACTGGAGTTCAGAGACACACTTGGTAACCAGGAGCCTTTCCCTAACCTCTCTGCTTCCCAGGAAAGAACCACCTGACAGGTCCCCAGCATCATCTGGGCACAGAAAAACGTGGCAGAGATTTCACTTCTCCAGAATGCCAAGGTAATCCTGCTGACAGCACAGCACCCTGCTGGTGTTTAACACATCCCTCAGGCTAGGGAATGTCAATGGCTGCTGCATCCCAAACTCTGCTGATCCCTGCTTCCTGGCTGGGAACACTCCAGACAAGCCAGCAGTGCATCCCTGGAGCTGCAGCTGCTGACAACAGAGCAAACAAAGAGTCATTTTTCTTAAAACACCCCAGAGCTCTTCATTTAGGGAGATTCCCATTGTGTAGCAAAGAAATATGGGAAAAAAAGTAAAAAGAGGGGGGGAAAGGAGAGCCTGTCAGCAAGGCCACTAATATTCTTCCCTCCTGCATTTTGCAGTTATTGGAGACAGCTGCTGGAAATTCTCATTTTCAGTCCTGCTTGTAAAGTAAAATTACATTCAGATGAATGTGACAAGGAACAGCAGATTTATGCAAATCAGCAGTAAATTTCTGCCTAAAAGTTGTTCCTCCTCACAAAGCCCATTTGATGTTTTTAGGTAAAAATTTACCACTTGTTTATTTGAACAAGTTTTCATGTTCCTTAAGCACAGAAGTAGGACAGTGTCTATGACAACCTCAAAATTCCAGACACTCAGACCATGACAATAAACAGTAAATGAACTCTGGAAGTTCACAAGCCCAGGGAAGACCAAGCCTTCTGAAAAATGTTACATTTCAAATGGCAAGCAGGTAATCCTGTGCTGAGTCCAAGCTCTGCAAAACACACAGCCACAAATAGAGGGGAATTAGAACCCAGGACAGACAATCCCTTGCACACACTGAAAGCCAAACTGATCACTGGTTTTATCTCCAAGTCTCACCCACACCACTTGAGAGATGTCACAGAATGTGCTGGTTTGATCATCTCAAGATTTTAACCCAAGCTCAAAGCTTTTACCTTTCCCAGACTAAAGCACAGGCCAGCACAAAGCCAATCCTCAGGGCATCATTTTTTCCTAGGGAATTGAACTGGAAAATTGATCTGATTTAAAATTAATTGCTGAGAGAAAAAAAGGGCTAAAAGTTAGTTTTCAATCAAACCAGTCCAGCTTCTACAACCATAAACGTCTGCTATAAATGTCTGCTTAACAAGGCTCAATCTTTGCAGCACATACTGTTATAATGAATAAACAGCCTCAGGACTCACCCAGAAATTGGTCCATCTTCTTGCTTACCAGTGGTGTCATCTGCAAAAACAACAGTAAGAACAAAGGAATTATTCAAGTGAAAGGAAAAAAGCTAAATTGGAGCACAAAAGGCATCACAGGTACAGAAATGCCCAGTGGTGCCAAGGCACTGTAACCCCAACGCTCTCTTTTCAACTAAGTTCAACTAGAAATGGAACAACTAAAAATAAACCCAACCCAACAAACACCATCCATCTGCAGAGGTGATGTCTCACACCCAACCAAATTCAAAATATATATCCTAAGTCTCAAAAAGAGAGACAACTATCAGATAGGAACTGAAGTCGGCTGTGAAGGTCTTTATATAGAATTTTAACGTGCCAGAGAAGAAGAAACATAAAAGCATTCATGTGGAAAGCCTATGGGGAGGACAAAGACGTTTCAATAAAGTCCTGTGGTTTATCCCGGCCACATCCCAACCCCGTTAGCCTAGGGGTTCGCAAGGTTTGGGTGATTAGGGAACTGAAACTCTCAACAAAGCATCGCGTTAACCTCTCTGCCTCAGTGTTATTGATAAAAGGACAATAACACACCGCCGCCCGCCCAGAAAGAGCCGCTCAGGCGCTCCTGAGGGGAGGCCGGGGGGGACGCCGGTCCCTCTCCGGGGCCCGGGGGCAGAGGCCGGTCCCTCTGAGGGGCCCAGGCAGAGCTGCCGGTCCCTCCCTCCCGCGGGGCCGCCCCCGGTCCCGCACGGCCCCGCAGCCGGGGGCGG
>VZRX01018768.1:157565-179828 GCA_013398075.1 Notiomystis cincta
CCCCGCGCGCATGCGCCGTGAGCGCGGCGGCGCGGCCCTGCCCGCGGCAGCGCGGCGCGGGCTCCTCCGAAATAGCGGAATTTGGACCCTTCGGCCCCTTGGCCGCGAGTCTCGCAAGGCTGAGGCGCCGCAGCTTCGGCCGCGGAAAGGAGCGCGGCGGGCAGGGAAGAGCCCGAGCGGCCGCTGCGGCGCCTCCCGCTCGGAGCTGCCCGTGACGGGCGCGAGGAGTCCCGCGGGATTGCCGAGGCGGTGCTGGGCAGGGACGGGGAGCGCAGACCGCCGTGTTTGTCACCGCCAGCACCGCGGTGGGGACACGTTCGGTACCGTCCGGGCGGGCTCCGCACCTCCAGGGGCTGCCTGTGCGGCTCCTCGGGGGACGGTGAACTTCACACCCTGCAGAAGCAGCGCCCGAGGCGCCTTCTGCACCTCCAGCAGGAGCTCCCGTTCGGAGCATCGCCCTCTCCGCCTTCCAGAGCCCTTAACTCCCGCAGTACCAAGGGAAACTTGGAGCAAGCTGATTTTCAGCACTCACAAAAACGACAGAGAATCCTCTGAAGCGAATTACCTTTTCCATGCGCTAAACAGCGCCAGAGAAACACGGATTAAAATGCTCCCTGTCTGCTCCCTGCGGCTCCGGTGTGGCCGCGGTCCATTCCTGCTCCTTGTGCCCCGCTGGATCCTACACTGGGAATGCTGAACGAATACTCACCGGAGGAACAGGAATTGCACACCCAGGGGATCCCCGGGAGCTGATGAGATCCCTGGTTATACCCTCGGATCCAGGTTAACTCCTCAGAGCTGGGAAAGTGCTGCTCACCAACAAGCCTCAACAGAGGTTTTCCATTTTCCACTCTTTTCCATTTACAAAACCCAGAATTCCTTTTGACTTTTGCTGCTTCACTGTCAAAAAATGTCCCTTAGAAACGGTCTGGAGAACCAGTAGTTTTCAATAACTTCTCCAGGCTTGCACACCGTGTAATTTACAGTAAATACAGATCAGTCATCACCTCTTGATTAATGCTTGCCTTTTAATTTTAAATTCTTGTTAGTCTGAGAGCTACTGTAATTCCTCTTTCCAATTTTATTACCTATCCCTTGGGACCAGTGCTGTTGTTAAGAAGTATTTATTTTCTAGCCAAAATCTCAGGTTATATTTGTTACCACTGAATACAAATATACAACTCTATTTCCTGCAGAAATTTTGATTTACTGCTCAAGAACAGCTACTGTGGATCATTAGGTTTACATAAAGAATGTGAAATAAAATGTGAATATATGAAAGGATCATTATCTAAACACATTCAGTGATGAGAGAAAATGTAGAATTCAGCTGTTCAGCCCAGACCCAAATGTGCTGTTTGCATGTTTATAAAATAAACAGATGTAAATCAACCAAGTCCACGTAGATTCGATCTCCCAGATAAACCACAAGGAAATTACTGATTCAGGCAGATGTTGAAATAACAGAAATATTTAAATCAGGTCAGGGACTAAGTAAAACTTTAGAAAATCCTGAACAAAATTCAGGCATCAATCTGGGAACTGTTTTTAGCAAGCTCGTTTGTGTTAATTTTGCAGATTGAATCAGTCCATGGCACAGACTCTTTACAGGAAGCACAAAACCAAGGAGAACTGGAGGGCTGGGAGGACACAGTAATGGAAATATTGAGAGATTCACCAGTACCAAGTGTCAGATGCTGAGTCTGGACTGATAATGAGAGTGTCTGCAGGGAACTTGTATAAACTACAAGTGGCTGAAGAGAAATAGCCCCAAATTTATCACAGAGCAGCTATGGATCAGAAATACACTACAGCCACTAAGGAGACAAATGTGACCCTTTAAATTTAATGGATCCCATTCTTTTCACACAAGAGAGGGAACTATCAACTCTGAAATAAATACCTGGTGCCTCTGCCATGAGCCACTGACTGGAATATTCTTCCTGATCACTCCTATTCAAGGAAAATTAATTCAAATAAATGCAAGCATGATGAACAGAAACAGAACTTTGCTTCTGAGAGGAGGCTAACATTTAATTTGGTCTAAGAAATGAAGGGTTCAAGTCTCTCTAAGCTTCACTAGAAAAATAAACTCAGCTGGACCAGTCCAAGTGCTGACAGACACAGCATTATGAACACACTGGCACAGACACCACAGCAAAGCTGCACTACCAACAGGTCTGGGACTGCATTCCAAGAGGAGCCAGGGCCAAATCCCAAACATCCTTAACACAGGCCTTTGCTGCTCAGGCCAGGCAATTACAGCTCCTGAACCCCCGAGGGGATCAACTCCTGACTCAGCCCCTCATCCCCTCATGTTTTGGCTGAACAGCCCAGTAACATTCCCTGCATCTCTCAGCCACAGCCAGGATCAGTTCCCTGCTCCAGCAGCACTCCCCAAACAACTTCCAACAAAAACACCGCGCGTGCCCCTTTCAGGAATGTGTGCTTCTCCCTCAGGGATGAGCCTGAGGCTTCAGTTCAAGTCCTGCTTTCAGGATCCACAGCTGGGCTGGTCACAGGCACAAAGGGCTGCCTTGTGCTGGGCACAAACCCGCTGGGAGCCGGGATGTGTCCACCCTCACACACTGCCCGCGCTCAGGCTGGCCCCCTCCGAGCTCGGAGCAAACCTCTGCTTCTGCTTCTGGACTGGAATGCTGCAGGGAGAGTTCCTTCAGGAAGTCCTTACTAGGCAGGGTCTGAGCCCACCAACCAAATCATGGAATCCCTGAGGCTGGAAAAGACCTCGGAGATCTCCAGCCATCAGCCAGCACCACCACCATGGTCACCACTAAACCACGTCCTCCAGGGCCACCTCCACGCGTTTTTCAACCCTTCCAGGGATGGGGACTCCATCCCTGCCCTGGCTGGGAGGTGGATCACCAGGAAAACCAAACAAGATGATCTTTCTGTAGTTTTCTTCTTTGGAAATCGTTCCTGAGCTTTCCAAGTCTCATTCTTTAAACCAGCCAAGGCCCTGGCCTGTATCAGGTGTGTCTCATTTAAAGACACCCCCCCACTGCTGCCATCCCACTAAAACCCCTCTCCAGGGGGAGACATAAAACATTTCCTTTTTTTTTTCTCCCATAAACACATTGCACTATTCAAGGTTTTCATCTTTGAATTTAATTAAAGAAAAATGTCTCAAAGTGATGAAGCATGTCTGACTTCCAGCTTCTTTCAATGGCACAAGCCAATGCAGTAAATTGTAGAAAGCAAGCTCAGTTAGAATTTTATTTTCATTTAAAATAAAAAATAGAGAGAAAACTCTCCAGATGTGAGGTCCTGTTAAAAAAGTGGCTGTTCACTTGTAAACAGAATAAAAGTGTTAAGAACACAGTTTCATACAGCTTAAACAAAACCACTTTTCAAGAAGCAATACAAGTATGTTACAACACTGTAAGAACACCAAAAGCAGAAAACAAAAGAATGGCAGAAGAATCACATAACATTGCTTACTAAAGTGATAAATAATTGATGGTGAATGCTAATAGCTCAACATTTTTATTGCTCCAATGGTAGTGTGTTGACAAGAAAATGTAGTAAACTGTCAGTGGGACAATAATAAATATCAATTTATGGTTTTGCATATGGAGTTTTGTACCTATCAAGAAAAGCACAGGAACTTAATTTTTGTATTTATCAAAACCACACCAGATTTAATTTTTTTTCCTGTTTTAAAGTCACCCATTTAGAGCTGAACCCACACTCCCTGGACTTGGGTGTGCATGTCTGAACACTTCTGTGTTCCTCCCCTGCTAAAACACCTTTGCAGGTGGGGAATCACTGAGGGAGAGCTTTGATGCTCTGCCAGTGTTCTGTACTCCTTCAACACTCTGCAGATACAAAACTTTCTAGATACAAACCCAAAGACTTCCTGGATAAAATCTAGAACCAAAATTAGTGTCAACATGTTTATGTGAAGAAATAAACACTGATTTGGTAGACAGTAGCTGCTTTTAAAAATGCTGCAAACTCCCACTCCTGAGAGGGACCAGTTCCCTCTTCTCCTGCTCTGCACAAGGCACTTTCTTTACCACTTCCACTCACTCTGCTGACATTAATCTCTGTTACAATGCTACAACTTCTGACAAATATCCTCCATGAACACTTCACCAACTCGTGCTGATTTACTGTCAAAAAAGAGATTTCCAGTCTTGGGAGACAGAATTACCTGTGATGGTTTTGTACTAAAGGACAGCCCAAGCAAAAGGAACCTGTGAGGAGTTCACAGCAGTACTGCCAGCTGCCTTCACCTTTCAGTGAGCTAAGGAGCCTGTGTCTTTCACATGCAAATCTAATACTGCTGCTGGTTTTGCATTTTAATGCAAATTTATCTACCTATTAAAACATGGAGCTTACTGTAAATGACAGGTTTGGCTCTGGTTCTTTACCAGCTCCTTTATGGCCACACAGTTAAATGTCAATTAAAACACAAAGACAAGACCCATTCATGGTTTGAAGACTGCACAATTAATAATTAAAGACAAATTAAAATGTATAGGACTTATGTACTTAAAATGTAAACCTTAGAAACTAGGATTATGTGCTTAAGTGTTCAAGGCCAGTTTGGATGGAGCTCTGAACAACCTGGGCAAGTGGAAGGAGGGGTGGAATGACAGGAGCTTTAGGGTCCCTTCCACCCAAGCCACTCTGTGACTCCATGGGAAGTGCTTGTTCTCCCACTTGGAAAAGTACAGTGAGAAAATTGAGTCACATGAAGAGGAAAATCAGAACCTGCTGAGATTTCTTGAGTTTTTTTCCCAACAAAGTTCTGGCAGAACAGTAAAAAAAACTTCCATTGTTCTGTTAATTACTCCAGAAACTCATTTGCCAGGGAAACCCAAAGAACTGGGTGTGCCATTTCAGTTTAGGTTTACCCTGCCCTTTTCTGCCATTATTTTCTCTGCTTCCAGTTAACACTCATCCCCAAAAAAAGAGAAAGAAATTGGAGACAACACTTTGCTTGGTTCTGCAATGGAAATCTGAGTTGCAAGGTGTAGCTAATGATAATTTCAAACAACACAGGAGGTTTTTATTTGTGTTACAAATGCAATTACACATTTAGTTGTCACCAATCTACCAAAGTTTCTGCATGAAATGTGCAGATTTCAGACTCTGGAGCATCAGTCTGGGACTGGAAACAGCACAAACTTCCTTCTGAGTTACAACTTGCATAAAACTGGCCTTCTGTAAACACTGTGTATAAGGAATCTGACCTACTACAGGTATTAGGATGCAATGGTCTTACAAATACTGTATTTTAATAGCATATTGCAAACTGGAGAGATGCAAATACATTCAGAGGAAACCCCAAGTCACCCTGACACTAAAAAGCAACTTGGGATGATGTTGCAGGGAGTCAAGATGTTGCAAAGAAATGCCTGGACACTGATAATGAAATCCACCACAACTTGCAGATGCTCAGTTATCTGCTGGGTTGTTATTTCGAGTTAGGAAAGGCAGGGAACTTGCAACAATTTCCATTTGCTTTCTTTTATCGAGTGCTCTCACTTAGGTCAGCCATTAGAGGAAGTTTTTCTACAATGACTTCCCTTCCTGAGATCAGGCAAACAGGGAAGAATCCAAAATACTACTGAATTCCACAAGGCATTCGTGGCTCTCCAGACAGCCCCTGACTGCCAGGACATACTCAGGAGCCCTTTCAACTGCTCCACTTCCTCCCCTCAGCATGTTTTGAAACTCCACTCTGAGATAAAACTTATTCCCACTGGAAGGGACATCATGTCACTTAGCTGTGAAAATGCTGAAGTACAACCACACCACAGCAATAACAAAAGTGCTACTTCAGCTTCGATTTGGCTGTTCCTAATTCTTCTCCTCTGTAACAAAGATCTCCGATTCGAGGTTCATTCTGCCTGACTTCAAAACAAAACAGAGCTTAACATCCACATACTCCTCACTTAAAAAGAGACTTCAGGGTATTTTGTTAATAGCAGCTGCCATCTACCCCACAAATGCAGCTTTTTCAGAGGTGAAGATTTCAGCTTTGTATTTCAGGTGCTGCAAACACCACCTGAAATCCTTTTCAAAATAAAGACAGAAATGCTATGCATTTTTCATCCATTTACTAAACAAAGTGCAACTGAGCCCTACACATCTGACATATGTACAAACTCTTTATGGCTTTCCCATAAAACCAGTGTGGATGGGTCTGTACAATCCCAGGGGAATGAGCACATGGAACAGATGCTGGGGGACTGTTGGCAATAGAATAAGAGCTATAATACATTCTGTAAACCTTGGCATACCACACTTTACATTATGCAAAGAGTCAATATTTACAAATCCATAGTGGGTAAACTAATGAACCCCCCTAATGTAAATGATGATTTTGCAAAGTGCAGGACAAAACCAGTGCTGTTGATTGCAAGTCCTATGCAAGCAGGTTCTACTAAAATCATTACTACTGGAGTTTACCTGGACATTCCTACTGAGGGTTTCTAGGATTGCAACACTTAGGATGAAATATAGGATGACACAGCTTTAGGATGCACATTGGAGGACAGCAAAGAGAGAAATTAATAAGGCAGCATGCTCAGAACAAGTTTAAGCAGCACTGATGTTAAGATCCCTAGTGGCAACTCTATCAGTTATTGGTAATGTTAAAAATTCAGAGTGCAACATAGAAGCCTCGTTTAACATAAAAAAATGTGCAAATTGTTCTCTTCTTAACAAAAGAAAGTAACAGCGAGGAAGATTTCTACTGAAGAACATTTTTAAGTCACAGCAAAGTAGACCATCTTCTTTCCAAAATCATCTACAAGGCACTAAGGGTAGAAAATGACAGGTAACATGAAAGACCAATGTTGTTCCTCAGTCAGGTCGAAATATGGGGTATTTTGGTAAGAACTCTATTAATATTACCTGTTGAAGAAGGGAAAAAGACAAGAACAGAACACAGTAACCAAAAAGTTCAAAGCTTCAGCACAATTTCCATGCAACATTAGCTAATTCATAACACTCAATGTATCTGAGATAGTCTGTGAGGAGGGAATGTCCCCCAGGGCAACAAAGCAGAGATTCCAGTCATTCTGAAATACAGGGATTCTGGATGCTTGGCTTTTCTTGGGCTGGATCTCTTTCCCTAAAGTCTACACAATCTTCACAGCTACAGGTTAAAGCAGACAGAAGAGTGGTAGAACCACAGAAATATTTGAAATTCTGCTTTCCTAAAAAGTCTGTCTTGTTTACAACCATGTGAAATTTAAAGCTGGAAAAAAAAAAGAAAAAAACAACAAAAAAAGGTCCAGTCAAAAAACCCCCACATTACTATAAAGAAACAATATTTCTGCAAAATTCTTTGACTCAAAGGGATTACAAATACCAGTGGAAAAGGTGGGTAGGTGTTAAAGAGCTACAGACTGGTGCTGGTGTGGGAATCAATCCAATGCAGGAAGTCCCAGAGGGTCTCCCTCATTCCAAATTATCTAAGTGCACATTTGTCTGGGAGATCTTTTTGCACAGGGTCACTAAGTGAAGGATTTTCTCTATTAAATTGTAGTTCTGTTGAATAGCAAACAAGTAAAAGGAGCAATACTCACATATTCCATCATATTGCTAGTTTCACATTTCCTTTTACTCAGCTTCCAGTGCAAACCAAGCTAAGGAAATAATTAACAAACAATTAGCACAGCCTTGTTTGGATAGGTAATGCAACAAGCATTAGAAAAAATGGATTATTAGGATCTATTATTTAGGAGCAGTATAAAGAATGGAATTATGACAAGACTGTAAAATCCTTCATGCCAATATTCTCAAAGCTGAAAAAAACAAGCACTCTGACTTTTCTTACCTTATGATATAATCTGTTATTTTCCCATTCTAATAACTTCTGAATTGATCTTCTAGTCTAGAAAGGAAGTCAGAACTGTATCAGAAATGGTTCAGCAGCCAGTCTCATCCAGAAGAATCTCACTACTGCTTTTCTGGCTAAGATTAATTTATGTTACTTTTATGAAAGTAGAACCAAGCAAAGAAGAAATTATAAATGGGAATCTTACCACTTCAACTCCCCATGCCCCCCTTTTTTCAAAAAAAGAAACACCTATGGGTTTTTTGTTAGCTTAGAATCATTAAGGCTGGAAAAATTTCTAAGATCAAGTCCAGCTTAGGCCTGTGACTTTTCCAGAATTTATTTAGTTAGTAAGAGACCCTTTTGAATTTGGTGTTTTTACCTACCACAACCAACAAAACAGAGTCTCCCACATTCTCCTGGCCAAATCCTGCACTCACTGCAGGTGTTCTGCTGAAAACACAGATTTCCATACATGTAATTTCCAGATTTTGCTAATTGTGAACTGGATATTGAAAAAAACCCCTCACCACCAAACTCCAGTTCACAACAAATTATTTTCAACTCTTGGCTACCAAATGTGTCCTTCGTGTCCTGTGCTTTCCACAGCTGTGGAGAGGAGATGGTTTCGGAAGTTTCAGGGATTTTTAAGGTCACAAAAAGATAACTGTGATGATCCTGCATGGTGTACATTTAATTTTAATCACTGCATGATTGTTATCACCCTCACACCCCCACAGAAGTGCCACAGTTTTCCCTACTTGGTGAATATTCTCTGTAGCCTTGAGAATTTCATATAATTAACACTACACCAGCACATGGGCATTTATTTAGATTTTCACTGGTACAGGAATATTAAAAATGGTTCTAAAACTGCAAATACTCCATTTGTATCCCTCAAGCATATTCCTCTGCAATAATTACATTTATAAAGGCAGTTAAAATGAACTAAATGAGTTATTTAACTAAAATGAGTTAAAACCAAGTCCTGTAACTTTTTAGTGATGCAGCTTCAGAGATGAGCACTGCAACAAGATAACACATTAATGCACTTCCTAAACATTTACTGCTGTGATAAATCAGTTCTAAATGTAAATCACAGAGGTAATTGAGATCATGACACTATTAAAGTGCTTGTTACACTGGACCTGATTACTGGAGTGGTCAACTCTCTGTTGGGGAAGAAGTCTTTAGAAAATAAACTTGTGCTTGTTCTTAACAGAAACAGCATAAATAAATGTGGCAAATAAACCACAGCTCTGAAATGTTGTGGTATCTGTTGCATATAAAAAAGTGATTTTGAAGTTTAAAATTATTTATTTTGGGGGCATGAGGTGAGTGGGAATGGGGCATGTCAAGAGGAAAAGTGATTTTTCAGTCTAATTCTGCCACTCTTTGAAGGTCACTGCCCAGTTCTGCACTCATTTGACTCAATTCTTAGACCTTGAGAAATCCTGGAAATTTATGGTGTCATACATTCCATCCTGTTTGAACTGAGATGGGATCAGCTATTCTTAAAACTATTGATTCAATTGGTAATTTGGTGTCATTTCATATTTTTTCTATTTTCTAAGGTGGAAACCAGAATAACCTTTTGAATGTGAGACCAAACCAGGGTTTTGAAATGGGGAAGACATTACGAAAAGTTATTTAATCCTACCACTAATTAAAAAATCCATCAAATCAGATGAGACACGGACTCACTCTTTTGTTAAGACAGACCACAGGCCACAGGCTGCAGCCCAGAGTGCAGCAGCAGCACAGGCAGCCACAGAGCAGCCACTTCACATTGACAGGGAGGTTCTTCCTCAGGCAGGCGTTCACCCGGCTGATGCTGGTCTTGAATTCCTCAGGGGCCACCTGCAACAGAAGGGCTCAACTTCAGGGAGAGCCAGCACAGGTGTGTTTTCTCAGAAATTGTCTCTACAGGTTTAAAGTGAACAGGAAATTGCACAATCTTCTAAAGCACTGGTCACTCAGTGAGCATGGAAAGTCATTTTCCTGCAGCAAATTCATTTCTGGTGCGTGCGCTGCACAAACTTGAATTAAAAAAACCAAACATCTTTTAGATGAACAGCCTCATCCATATTTATTGCACCAGTAATTAATCAACTGGCCTGAAAACACAGTGGGCCCAGACAAAATCAGAATTGGGACACAGCTGGGCAATACATGCACTGGCTACACTGAGCAAAACCACGGAGGAATGACAGATCTCTGCTTTCCAAGGGAATGTGGGAGCTTTGCAGTAAAAACATCACAGAAAGGGAGAATATTGTCCAAATTAATGCCACACCAATCAATCTAAGTCTGCACTGTGCCTGGGTGAGGCTCTGTCCACAAACAACTTCCTGAAGTGGCCCATACTGAAGCCACAACTTCCCTTGTGGCTGCTTCCTAAAACAGGGAAGCCTAGAAAGAAATACACTGGATTGTATTTAAGGCAGAGCAATGCCTTATCTTGGACAGGGTTAGGAATAAAGCCTGCTTACTGAAAACTAGCTTTTTGAATGAAGGAATAAGTATTTTACACCTATACTGCCACTGCAGAGTCACAGTGGAACCCTTATCTTATATCAGAAAGAAGCTTTTTTCTTCCAAGAGCTGCATTTCTCACCTGCTCACATACCCCAAATCCTCATCTCCCTACAGAATCTAAGTCACTTCCATCTGACAAGTCAAACACAGATTTGAGGCAGTGACTCCAGGATGACACTCTTGACTCCAACACAATCCAACATTCAAATACACAAAGCAGAATAAATCAGGAGCAACGAGAGACTTGCCCAGACAAGCACAACTCAAAACAATTTAAACCCCCATCCTTCCTACCTACTTGCCATGTTGATGAAAATCCCCTGAGTCTGTACACAAAGCTGTGCAACTCCTCCACAACCCCTCAGCCCAAGTGAGCCCAGCTCTGCTCATCTGACTCTGCAAACAAGGGCAGCAGCACCAACAAAAGTTCATTTA
Organism: Notiomystis cincta; assembly: GCA_013398075.1. Lineage (NCBI taxonomy): Eukaryota > Metazoa > Chordata > Aves > Passeriformes > Notiomystidae > Notiomystis > Notiomystis cincta. Next base: position 168,355 of record VZRX01018768.1, read on the forward strand.
ATGACAAAGATCCTTTTCAGCAGGGGCAAAGCCACGGGGCAGGAAATGGAGAGGAGCTGCTGCTGCTGCCTCTGCCTATTGACAAGAGCTGAATTCTTCAGAGCAGTGCAGGGAAGGGAGTAAATAAATACAACATCTGTTTCCTGGCCATTCAGGTCACCAGGCACTACAGAGTCAGGGGGCAGCTGGGCTTGCACACAAGCCAGGCCTACAGTTAATAACATAAGGACATAATTTAAGTGTGATTATTTTACAGCAGGAATTAATAAATACACAGAAAGTAATTCTTTTGCCCTCCCCCTTAAATAGATAGTTTTGTTTTACATCTACAAATGGAGCAACTAAAAAAATTGTCTGTTTTACAACAGACACCTTAGTTTAGGGGAAAAAGAAAAGAAAATGGCCAAAGAAAACCTCTGAGATCTTTTGTACTGGGACATCTGCAATGAAAAAACTCCCACTGTAACGTGGCAAACTATCCTGTACTTGCATGTTTCTTGAACAAGGTTTTATGGTTTTCTTTGCCAGTGCCAGATCTTGTAGTGGGAGATAACAAATACCAGATGCACACGAGCAAAACCATTTCATCTTCGACGTGGGAGAATGTTTTGTACAAAAGAACATCTGGGCTGGTGGTTTGCAGTAACCTCAGACAGCTGCTGCAGTCAGTGCCTCAGAGTAAACTGAGATTCATACATTAATTGGCATTCTCCACTCTTAAGAAGTTTCCATGGGCCTCACATTTAGATATCTGCAAATGGCACTTCCTTAGATAGGTCTTTTACAATTTTACATTCTGTTTATGTGAAATATAAAAAGAAGTAATTTTTTTTTCTTGACCCCATTTATACTTTTGTAATGAAATTCCCTAAGAAAGGAGAATGTTTCCTTTTCCTCTAGACACAAAGTTTACTGGACCTTGGCAACAACACAGCTGAACAAACCTGCCAGAGACAATGGAATGGCACAGGCCAGAATTTAGTTCAACAAGAATAACCCTTATCAGTGGTAACATCCAACATGAAAGAACTCAACCAGATTCTTAGATCACAGCTGGCAGAAAAATTTGGGACCTACAAAGAAAGCACAGGGAGATTCCCTGTTCCTGTGATAATTTTTAAGGAGTCTGTTCATGTTCACATCAGGTTAACATGATCCTGCATTATAAGATGAAAGTTGAAGTACTCTATTTTCTGCAGAGCAAATGGCCACACCAGAAACAACTTTGGATGCCACTAAGCAACAGAAAACCTCCATTTCAGGAATTTTGGTCTGATGTTTACCTTAATCTAATACTATGAAAGCCCCACTACCTGCTAACTCACCAAATATTTTCATGGAAAGGTGAATCTCTTGGCTACAATTTAAAATAAAATTACTTAAGATGCTTTTGACTAACCCAAACTATTGGATTGTTTCTGCCTTTAGGAAATGGAATCACAACAAATATTTCTGTCACCAACAACTTCTTCATCTGAAACTAAAGGAACTGGAGATCAAGATAAGCCTCAAGTTGTGATAAACAGAAGAAAGCATAATTTTGTTGCTCAGTTTACAGCTCAGTAACAGTTAAGCATTGTTACACAGTGATTAAGAACAAAATACCTGTAAATAACTATTCTAATCTAAGAATGAAATGGAATCTGAATGAAAGTCACCACAGAATTGTTGATTTTCTGGCACAATTTTAACTGCTGCCTTTCCTGCAGGTACAGCTATTGAAAGGTGTATATGAAGTGAATGATGTCTTCCAAACAAACATTAATTAGCAGCTCCCCCTGCACAAGGAAAGCTCCCTAAGAAAGCCTAGTTTTGAGTAATTCTGGAAATCTCTTGGAGAGTTTATGTCTGGCTCTTGAAAAGAACGAGATAAGCACTTTGCTCCTGGCTGTGCTGCACACCTTGGGAAGGGACATTAGCTCCTTTTAGGAGGGAAAGAAACAAAAAAACATAAAAGGAAAGGAGGGGGTGCCATAATATTTTACAACAGGATGCAGAGGATCTCCAAACACAGGAAGGGAGCAAGTAAGGCCCAGCAGGCCTGATCTTCCTCCTTCAATCATCATGATCAGCAAGCCTATCAATCACAGGCACAAGGGGACCACAATGGCCAGCCCTCCCTTTATGGCTCACACTGCCCTGCACTGCACACTCCTCTCTGGGCAGGACCCCTTTTGTTTCAAGATCAGAGCAGGAAATTCTACTTTTCCCCTTAAGGATCACTGCCTGCATCATTTTCTGGTCACCTGGAGCAGTGTGTGCCATTGTGCTCCACATCATGAAGAGTATTTTGTTAAAAGCTTGCTTAAGAGAATTAATAACCCTGTAAACCTGCAGCAGACCGAATTTAAATTTAACCACCATTTCAATTTAGGCCAAGGTCCAATTACTTTATTAAAAGTTAAATATTGCCTCTGTATTAAGTGTAGTCAAATCTTTCTTGCAATGTTCTATTGAAAAGAAGCCTGGCTCAGGATTTACAAACCAGGGGAGTTTATGTCTCATCCTGCAAGACAAATATTAATCCAGCTGAATTAGCTAGGACCAACATCTGGCCTACCTGGGATTCTTCTTTCTTTATTATTTTATTGTCTGTGCTTTACCCTCAAATGTACACATTCACCTCTCCCAAGGAAAGCAACAAATTAAGTCTCAATTAAACATTGAAGATGTAATTACAAGCATGTAGCTCCAGGCTAACCCACAATAGCTACCCAGGCTCTGTAAAAACTGGAGACTGGGAAAATGGGGGGGAGGAGGGGGGCTCCAGATTCCAGAAAAAGAACATCAGCAGGTTCACTGCTACCACTGTGTACTGAGGGAAGGGAGCTTAAGTAAATTACTAACACAAGAGTGAGGCATAAATCCCACAAGTTTGTGCTTCTGGGAGAAAGGTGAGGCTATAGAGTTTTCTCTAATTAGGATTTTCATTCTGCTTTAAAAATCTCCATCTTTTACATCTGTATTTATTAGAGAGAAAAGCAGGACCACTGAGGAATCCATGAAGCCCATCTAATGGCTTCATCTCTTACACTCCATTAGCAGATGGGATATATTATTAATATCAATTCACAGGGACAGCAAAGCCATTAAACTTAATGTTACACAGGCAATATGAATGAACTATGACATTGTCTTAGAGTAGCTGAGGACTAATGCAAGTTCAGAGTAAACATTTTAATCACAATTTGTAAATATAAACAGTCGCTGTTATTCATAAATTTTGATTTCATAAAAAGCAAAAAAATTACATTTTACAACAGAAGATCTTAAAGTGGAGTCTCAGTTGACTACTGTACTGATTATTGTGAATTATTTAACAGGGTATTTGAAGAAAAAGTTCTTTCTGGAAAAAATGACTGAATTTTCCTTTTCAATAGGGATTATGATGATTGACTGCCTCAACCACAGGAAGAAGCAGATTATTTATTTCTTGCAATTGATGAAAGTATTAAAAACCAAAAGACCCACAACTGTGGTTTTTAATGTCTTTCATGGCAGTGTGTGGCAGGCAGGAAGAAAAATGTGTTTACTACCTTGTTTGATTGGTGTTCTCCCCTGACAAAAGGGAATTCATTTCCTTCCAAGGCCTCCTTGCTCAGAGAGCCCCTCAAATCCGTAAGATAAGAGAATATCAAGATTACCAAGAGAGAAGCATCCCTACTTACAGCAAAAGCCTGCCCTTGCCACTCCTGTGATTACATCGACAGAACAAGAAGGGTAAATGCCAACAGAACTTCCTCTTTCCTTTCTTTGCTAAATTAAGCCCAAGCACCCAACTGAACTTCAAATTAAGCTTTTGTTCACTGTCTGTTTAACAAGAGGAGGACAATTAAGTGGAAAATGTGACAGCCATTGATGCTGGTATTAAAAAGCACAGACTTGGTTGTAGGTTTGGTTTGGTTTTTTAATAAGCCAAATATATTTTAGAGAGACAGAGAGAGATGAAATTATATCAATAAATCAAGTATTGTTGTCTTTTGCTAGGCATTTTCCACAGGCTTATTCTGTAATAAGGTACAACTCGAGTAAAAGAACTTTAAAATTGTTTTTTCTAAAATGTATTGTGGCTGTTCAGTAATCAGAAGGAGCTTCCCCTAAAAGAGTAAGCCTCACCCAAGGTGGTGAAATGCAAAGTGTTGTCAGCAGCCCTCACACTGGAGTCAGTAGGATTTGTCCTTCTGAGCTCAGGGAGACCCTAAAGCAAGGCCACAATTCCCAGGCTGACTTCCAGCACCCAAAACCTCCAGGCAGAACCTGCTTTTCAGGGGTGCTGCTGTCAGAGCAGGTGGGCAACTTCAACACGAGGATTTCATTTATTGTACTCTGCTGGGAAAATGAAGGAGGAAAAAGGCCAGATGGATCTGGCAGAAGCAGGAGCAACCATCCAGCTGTGTTTAGTGTATTGTTGGGATGACTCAACCTCTACAAGAGGCTGCAGAGGGAGTGCAGCTCTATGGGATGACATGAGGCAAAGTAGAAAGAGCCAAATAAACTTTTTTCTTCACAAATTCTGGAAAAGATACACAAGGGGGATATAAATTGAAGCACTAGAGAGTGAAATAGCAGGAAGAAAAAAATTCAAGAGAAAAAGGATTAAACAATTAAAAGATTAAAAAAATACAATTATGAAAAGAATTTAAAACTAAGCATTTAGGGAAGATTGAATTAATAACTACGAATTACAGTTTCTTACACTTGCATTTAGTAAGATGACAGGACTCCAGAGAAAGCAAGAGACTTGTCACCACTAATTTTCAGAACTAAACAATATTTGTGAAAATGTACTAAAAACCTACTTGATTTAGAGATTCAACACTATGTTTTGTTCTGTAAAGCTTCAGATAAAACAGACTCACTCCCAGAGATCCTTCTAAACAAACTCAAGGCTTGTCAGGCATACTCAGAAGAGAGGTCTAGTATTTGAACTGATTTAAATCACCCAGGAGGGAGCACAAACTCCAGGTATTTAAAAAGCAAGGTTAAGTGAGTGCTGCTTTCAGGTGTGCATGGAAACAGTCGGATCCATGGTGAGCTTTGCTGTGTTTGGAATGTCAATAATGATAACAACCACTGCAAATCCTTCCTTTCTTGTCTCCAGCTCCATGGAGGGACTGGGCAGCAAACAGCTGGGTCATACAGGCCACAGGTAACAGTCTTGAGTGGATTCATGCTCAGGTATCCAACACAGAAACCACTGGATGCACTGGGTCTTCCCATTGAAAAGAACAGTTTAATCTCACACTTACCTTCCCTGTCAGAACAGAAGGAAATTCTGTATCAAACTTGTTGCTCAAGCCAAACCTTGAAAACAAAAGAGACAAACAAAATATATTCCACCTAACTTAATTTGTTTCCCTTAACAAAAAAATGTAATTAGAGTTTTTTTAAGAAACCACTTTTAATTTCTTTTGCCCGTACATTTACATGAATTCACGAGCTTTTGATCTAAGCTCATATAAGGTCTCCTGTACCATTTTATAAGGTCATTTACAGACAGAAACACAGCTTGGTGCCTCACTTCAGTACCTCCAAAAGTGAAAAAACTCCTTTCCAATTGGCAGTAGATTTCAATTTTTGGTTTCTGTAAGAAAAACCCCTGCAGCTATGAAATCCCAGTTTTACTAGGCTCAAGAATCCTTTTACTTTCTTACACATGCAACTGTTCCACATGCAACAGATGAAGTTTGTTTTAAGGAACCCGTTCATCAGCATCTTAGAAATTTATAACCATATGGTTTTCAAAACTTGCTTTGGGCTTGAGTTAAACTACCTCATGCAAAACATGTAAGAGCCTACACAAAGGGACAGTTTTATAACAACTGTGAACTTCAAGAAAATTAAGTTTTGGGTATCACTGTGTCTACTCTTCACTGAAGTGTTCTGGGGTTTGAGCAAAAGGTTTTCATTCCAAGCTGTGAAAGCTACAGGGAGCTGGACTTGGCTTGTAACCTGTTACCACTAATTCCAGAACTCCTGAACCTTTAAAATTCAGTAATTTAACAAAATGCAGCAGCAGCTGGCCCTCAGCTACAATCTGTATGTTTGATGAGAGCTTAATGTTAACTTAGTGAAATGAAATATATTGTACATCAAGTCAGCTCTGCTAAACTATCTCCTGAGTATCTGTGTGCAAAAGAAATCAAGATACCTGAAAGAATCACTGCCAAAAAAGAGGAGCACAAATACATTTGGTATTGCAGGAGTTATTGAAGAAACAAACCTTGCTTTGAGTCAAACTGACACCTGCCACACTCCAAACTGGTCCCTTGTACCAATACCAGTACTGCTGAAATATCACAGAATTGGGGAATGGTTTGGTTAAAGGCTCCAACACCTTCCCCTGGACATCAGTGCCCATCACTGTATCACACATACACCATACACACTCCTGTGCACTGTGTAATAACCCAGATATCCAAAACTCACAATGGAAATTGTCCAGAAGTATGCAAGAAAGTCAAATCAACCTTAAAGAAGAGAGGCAGAATAGAAGAATATGGGCTGTCTCTAGAAATCCAGCAATTGAAATGTTTAGCAACAACACTGGTGAAGTTCAATCCAGTTCTCCAATGAATAATTTAAGCTGGAGCCTCTTGTAAAGAGCAGTAGTTGTGTAAAACATTACAAAAAACCCCAAACAGTGAAAACAGTAAGATTTTGGGCAAGCACAAAGGTTACTAATATAGCACATTTCCATTCTCTTTGTAATCTGGCAAGTCAGCCTCCACATTTTGTACCTTTTCTTTTTAAGCTGAAATCTTCCAGGTTTTGTAATGTTATATATTTAGTTTTAAGGAAGCTTACAGAGCAATGAAGTAGTCTTTTCAGTTTAGAAAAAAAAAAAGACTAAAATTATAAAGCACATACACAAGCTTGCTCTGAGGAACATAGACTTTTCTGTGCATCAGCAATGGAACAACCTGAAATGATCACAAAGTAGGAGCAATCAGACAACATAATAAAAGAACTGCTGGAAAATTCAAGAATTATTTACTTGACACATAGAACAGACCAATTCCACTAAATCATGCCAAAGGCCAGGAGCAGAAGCTTAGAAAACAGTAAAAGACATGAAAAAAAGAGCAATCTTGTGCTAACTGTTCCCCAGAACCCTGCTCTGACCTTCAACAATTCAGACTTCAGCCACTTCCTAAGCCACAGGTAGTATCTTTTATCTCGCTGATCACATAAACTCATTAAAATTCCCATTGCTCCCCAATTTCCATAAAGAACGAGATAAATTAGTGCTTTCTGATTAATAATCTGATGAGCAATGCAAGATCACAATATATTTTGGGCTAAATTTCAAGGCTGATGTCATGACACATATTAAATCCCCAAATTTTAATCAGTTGCAGCACATCCAAGAAAGCTGAGTTATAGAAAGGCATCTCTCACACTGACACCTGTGAGTGGCTAAAGAATAAAACTTGATGTTTTAACTACACTTCAAATCCTACATTTAGTCAGCATTACTTCAGCACAGTTTTATTGAAGCACCCAGAAGTTTTGCAGACTATTCTGTGGTTATTTACCACAGAGTTTAGAAACATTAAACTCCTGTTAGATGGGGCAGGGGGTGACTCAACAATCAAATAAAATTTTTAAAAAATGAAGCAGGATGTTACACAGTTGTACAGCTTTGCAAGCAATTTTGTAGAAGTACTGAAGTATTAGAATCTTTACTGTAAAGAAGATAAAGTCTTGATCAAGAGGTAATTAACTTAATTAGACTTCCTACAACAGACTAGTGATCTGGCATGAGCAGGCCTCTGAAACCTTCTAGAATTCAGTATATTTAAAAATCACTGTAACATCAATTGCAGTACCTGTCCTTGAAAGCAGCAGTTGGTGGTGATTTATTTCTGGGCCAGTTCTGTGACTCCTCAGTGCAAGCTGCCCAAAGTGTAACATTTAGAAATTCAGATCAGTCACCCACGTCCCTCGGCTGCACTTTTCTCACTGCATGACAAGTACCTCCAAAAGCCAGGCACTGTTTCCTAGAGGCTGGAATAGAACTAGGATGACCTCACTTGCCAGTTCTGTCCCTCTTTCCCTGTTTTCATGGATGGCATCAGGCAAAGCCCATCACCTCATTTTCCTCCATCTGTCAAGTGGGGAGAACACAACTTGTCCTAGGGAGCTATAATAAGAAAAGTGCATAAATCCCTCAAGTTAAAGGCTGGAATGAACATCTTGAACCACCAGTTGCAAACCTCACCTGCAACAGGTACCACAAGATAACATTTAGTAGTTTACAAAGCAGGAGCTCAGCCTTTCTGACCCCAGAACTGAGACAGGAAGGTTTTGAAAACAGTTTCTCACATCTAGAAGAGAAATATTTACAGGTGCTTTGTCTTTTTTTTTTTTATTTAAACCTCACCTCATTGTTATTTGTCCCACTACTGTATTTATAGATAGTAATCAGCATTACTAGACTGCACAAGTTAAACCTGTTTAGTCAAGCTCTCCAACCCCCTCTGAGCACAGCTCCTTTCCCCACACCTAATCCAGGTTATGTTTAACCTCCCTGCAAGAGTGGAGCTCAGATCCCTCACTGCTCTTTATGAGGTATCAGCTGAGCTTTGTCCAGCATTAGAGGGTAAGGATGACATTCCTCAAGAGCCCTGAGCTGAAATCTCCTTGAACATTTAACATTTCCCAGTTCAGGACATTTTCCTGTGAAGCCACCAGAACTACCCAAAAAGTCCTTACCCAGGGATGGTGTTTTGGAAAATGAAGTTTTTGGTAAGGAGTGGAAGGCTGAGGTCATTTGGTATTTTAAATATGTGGAAGAGAGAGCAATACCAGATAATAATCAAATGTCATCTTATCTGAACTGGCTCTTCCCTCCCTTCCCCAGCTGATGACAATAAGCTTTTCATCAGCACCTGGGTCCCTGGGACTCCTACAGAAAACAGGAGAGAATACCAAAAGTTAACTTCTAGCCAAAACCAGGAGGTTTGCAGACTTCAGCAGGAACCACAAGCTGGATACTAATAGCAAAAATATGTTTAATGGCTATTTCATTACCTCATTACCATCCATCCACATGGACTTAATGATATGGAAAAATTACACCAGATAAATGCAACCCTAGAGCCAGGTTAGAGTTTGGTTTCTGTTTTTCAAAGTTCTTGCCTTTGCTTTGCTAGGCATGACTCAGTCTTCACTATAAATGTCTGTGTGGGGATACTTGGATACACCAAGCAGAGTCACACTATGGGAAAAACAGCAAACAAGGTGTTTGTAACTCATCAAAATGGAATTTCAGAAGAAAAGGCATTTACTAGGACCTAGTAATTTATCTGTGCTAAAATTCAAAAGCTTTCAAAATCCATAAATATGACAGAATTTTTTCAAAGAATCCTGGACAAGATGAACATAGATTTTGCCAACTATTTTTACACACATCCTCTCTGACAAAAATAAAATAAACACACTTTACATGGTCACTCTTACCATGCATAGGGGTAAAAGGGTTAGCAAAAGTAAAGTGGGAAAAGCAAGATCCTGCTAAATACCCTCAGAAAACTCTTGGATTTTATATTTAGTACTGTTGGATACTGCAGAACAGTTACTCTGTTAGAGTGAGCAGCTCACTGACAAGTCATGAGAATAAAAACCTCTCAAGCAAGAAACTAACAGTGTTTGAATCTACCAACTTGGGAGTTTCATTAGAAACTGGACATGAAAAGCTGAAGCAGAAGACCCTGGAATTTGAGAATCATTCCTTCCCTATACAGGGAAAGTATTCAAGAAGGGCAGTGTCAGTTGAGGAACAGGAGACCTCTGAAACAAAAATCCAAGGAAAACAGTGGCTTTATAAATATAACTGGTTTTCTTTTTTTAATAACGTCTGACTTGTCAGGGCAGACTTTCTCCTTAGCAGTGCTCCAGATGGGTTCAGAAAACAAACCCAGGTTTTCCTGGATGACGTCTCTCCCTTCAGTAACTGGAGCAGGCTGCTTCTGCAGCCAACTGATTTCAAAAGCAGCAGCATCTGTGTGATCAAAAAGGGACAGAGTTCCAGAACACAAACTCTTTGGGAAGCAAAACAGTTCCCACTGAATAGGAGTTTAGGATTATGGACTCCAGTGTCCAGGGTTTACTTGCATTTTGTTGGTAATATCCACTAACTGTTTTAATCAGTATAAGTAGATTTAAAAATACATCATGAGCTGATAAAAGCTGCCTTCTACCATGCAGGTAGGTCCTGTTACAGGAAGAAAGCTGAGAGGGGTGGGAGAAAGGGAAAATAAGTTGGATGGGGACTGAGCTCAGGTGGTTCCAAGGGCGTGTAGCTAGCTGAGGATTTCCATATCACTGACAAAAGAGCTTTTGTTTTTGATGTAGACATCCCTAGTTCTGGGAGATGCTCCTGCCCATCCCCAAAAGATGCTGGAGCCAAGAAGGAACTGTAGGTAACATCAGCAACGCACAGCAAGCATCACAGAAAGCAAAGAGGATGAGTGTGTCATGTTTTTTCCAGTTCAGCACTTCAAATCAGGTAACTCAGAAGATGGGTACTTGGTATTCTGAGCATTCTGCTTGTGTTCCACCTCTCCTTTAGCCAGGCCAGGAGCTATTTGGGGCGAGGACACAAAGAAATTCCATCTGCACGAGCAAATGCACTGCGGTGCAGCAGAGCAACTCCCCACTGGCACCAGCTCAATGCAACCCTGCTCCAGGCTTCCCTGAGGACACGGGACCAAATCCACCACTATTTCCACCGGGGGGGGGAGAGCCTCCCCCACCAGTGCTTTTGCTGCAGGGACTTAGATCACACTGCACCTGTTTACAGGGAGAAATGTGAATTTTATGCAATCCAAAGACAGAGCCAAAGCAACACAAGCTCGGTGGGGCTCTGCAATACATAAATTTCAATACTTCCCTCCCTGCCATGAAAATTAACATGACAACCAACAACTTGTTAAGGATGCACTCGGTTCTATTAATTCTTCAGCTTGCTGGAGCAGGAATACTAAGAAAATCCCTACGAGTAAACATTACATATAAGGAAACACAGCTTGCTCATCTTCTGTTCAACTGTTTAAATGAGCAGCAAACATTCTGGCTCCCGCTGTGTTCCAGTGATAAAAACACTCAATCTGAACCAAACTCACAACTAAGTTTGGAGCAGATAAAGTAGAGCACAGGCAGGAGCCTCCTCTGCAGTGCAGTGTGGGGGCTCCCTGGCTCAGCCGTGGCACGGAAGGGTCACGGCGAGGTGGTTTGAACAGGCTGTTCGTCCTCGCATCGCGTGGACTTTGCTTTTTATCTAACAAATTGTTTGGATAAAGAGGAGCAATCGGGGAGGGCTGCCAGGGCTGCGCTGCAGCCTCTGCACCCAACAGCCAACTCCGGCTGTTCATTCACGACTGGGGGTTTCCTCGAGCTACTGGAAAATACCCACGTTCAAAGCACAGTTCCCTTCACAGAGCGGGGCAGGGGGCGCAGGGCTGCGGCTC
>VZRX01018768.1:180422-224310 GCA_013398075.1 Notiomystis cincta
TCGCGCCGCCCTCTTCAGGTACGCGAGGGTCACGAGCTGGCGCGAGCGGCTCCTCAGGGGGAGTTTTAATTTGCTGGTTACGAGGAGGCCGGAAAGAAGCCCTTGTTGGATTTTAATTTGCTTAAAAAAAATAAATCCCCTCTAAGCCTTTGGCGTACAAGTATCTGCACTATCGTTATCGCAGTTATAACTCCCCCCCGCGCCTCCCTCAGGTGCGCGCGCGCCCCTCCCCGCCCCTCACAGGTGCGCGAGCCGGCGCGAGCGGCTCCTGAGGGAAGGCGGGCGCAGGTGCCGATCCTCCTTTTTTTACACCTCTTTTCCAGGTGTGTTTCTGTGGCGGTTTTAATAAAAACAGCCCGGTAGCGATTTACCCCCCACCTTCCCCTTTTGTTTTTGCTCACTGTGTCGCTCCTCGAGGTGGCTGAGGTGAAGGTGAGGGAGGGCGGGGGTTGTGGAGTTTTCCCGGAGCTTGGAGGTCGTTGTCTGGGGTTTGTTGGTGGGTTTGGAAAGTGTCTTACGTGCAAGGAAATGGGGTGGTGAGAAGGGAGAAAATACAGATAGGAATAGCAAACCTGGGGAGGAAAAATTCTCAGAATACTCAGGTGAACGCCCCCATCAGTGCACAGTTGTAAGCTGTTATTGAGGTGATAAGCACTTCATTACTCACCTACTGCAAATGGAAAATAACCCAAAAACTATAGGGGTTTGTAACTGCAATAGAAGAATGAAAAACGAAATTATGAGGGGGGTGTTGGTCCTTTTTAGTATTAGTATAGCTCCTGTAAAGTGTTGGCTCTGGTGTGTGTCCAAATCAGAATTCCTGACCTGCAGGTACTCTAAGGAAGGAGCTCACCTCCTCCTGCATGAGGTAAAAATGGGTCTCTCTCCCTGTCTGCTGTTTCTAGGAAAATGCTTTCCTGATAAATCATCTTTATTGTTTTTCAGGGGTTTCTAGACTGCAGCAAAATGCAGATGACTTGACTGTGAAAATTTTTGTTGCCTCCCGAAAGTAACGTTTTATGAGCTACAGTTTTATCAGTGCTGCGTGCTCTTACTTCAGCACATTATCCAGAGCTGCAGGTAAATCAAAACTCTAAGCTAGAGGAAAAAAATTAAGAGTCAAATTGTTATAAAATGAAATTTTGTGCTCCGATTTTTGTCAAAATACTTTTTTCTTATTTGTTATTGAAGGTAAGTCATTGACCAAATACTGAAAATACATCCTGTCTAGAAACATGATAAAAAAAGGAGAAACTTATTCTATAATTAAGGATCTGTTAGTTTTTCTACTTATCTTTATATAGATTCATAATTCATGGAAAAAAAGTGTTGAAACAACTGAAATAAAGTTATATATAAGGGTATGAATAAGGTACTGGTCTTTATTTTAGTCTGACTTAAATGTTGGATGTGTGCTTAACTGGTGTGGAAACCAAAAAGGTGAGTCTTGGAACTGAGAACACTGGAAGAAATGATAGTTCTGATGCTGTGCATTTTCATTGTGGGCTTTAATGTTCAGTCGAGATTGTCTTAGTTCATGGCAGCTTTGGGAAAGGTTACAGAACCAAAGAACGGTTTGGCTTGAAAAGGAACTTCAAGCTCCTCCCATCCCACCCCCTGCCATGGGCAGGGACACCTCCCACTATTCCAGGTTGGTCTGAGCCCCGTCCAGCCTGGCCTTGGACACTTGCAGGGATCCAGGGGCAGCCACAGCTTCTCTGGACAGACTGCAGACAAGCTGCAATGCCTGTTTTGACAACTGCATCACCGTGAGACTTTGATCACAAATCCTTTGCTTCTTGCTGTTTCCCCACAGATTTTAGGCCTCATCATGCTTAGAACTTGTGTAGGACTCCAAGCTGCCAAACCCCCACACCTGAACCAGTGCACTGAATTAGCCCTGACTGGTGATCTGAGCACAACTGCAGTGCCTGATGTCCTCTTGGCCAGCATTTCCCAGGAGAAAGGGCTAAATGCAGACTTTTGGGTTCAATGTGCTGGTGCTGAGCAGAAGCCGGAAAACTCATGGGAGAGTTAAAAATGCTGTTCTTAGTTTATTAGGAAAGCATTTTGCAGCACTGTCCCTGCAGAATGCTGAATAACGTGATGAAAATTAATTGCTTTATCTTCACAGTGCCACAACATTTCTTGTTTTCCCAAAGCTTTGTCTGACTGCTGATTTTTATCTACATTGCTGATATATTTCCATTTCTTAGATTATTCTGTCCTGACAATTAAAGAGGTTTTACAGACTCAAAGGAGTAATTTGATTAGGGAGCAACAGGTAGGGTTTTCAGCTCCTACACAGCAAGACGTGAAATGCATTCTCAAAAATAATTGGATTAAGATAAATTTATAAGAAATTTGGTACCTTTTTCAATATTTAACTACTATTGATATTGGTATTTTTTATTTATCATCACTATTTCATCTGAACTGTGGCTTTGCCATACTCCCATTAATGGAACTGTGAGTGCACCAGCAGCAGGGATTTCTTGGCATTAAAAGAAATAGAGAAGATTTCTTGACCACTTGTAGCAGCCTCTCTGTAACCTGAGGAGCTGAGAGATCCTGCCCCTGGCTGCTGAGGGATGGGTGGGTTTGTGTGTTTGCATAAAACTAAAATGACATTGCTGGTGATTCCATTGGTATAAAGTAGTTTTCCTTAAAAATATCTCACTGCTGAAATGAAGCTGGTTTTAGAGATGAAGGATAACTTGGTGACCAGTTAAATGCTAGGAAAAAAAAGCCCCTAATGATGAAGACAGCCCTGATAACTGGGAGAAGTTACTAATGAAGTCCAAGAGCCCTAAGTGCTATTCAACATGACAATAAATGTGTTGGGATAGGAGGTGATGAAGTTTGAGGTGTCTCACTGACTTTGGGCAGAACTGGCTCCGTGCTGGAGGAGTGCAGGAGTTGAATCTATTTCTGTGCTGTCTGACAAGGTGTGCTCATTGCTCTGGAGAAAGGTAAAGCCTGGGAACAGACTGTCCCAGGTGCCTAAGGAGCACTGAATAAATGAGAGCAAAAGAGGCAGCTTGGAGGTTTGGTCTGGGATTTCCCATGGCTGTGACACCGGGCCCTCCTGGCACGATCCAGCTGCCACTGGGATAGGCACTTCAGTGCTGATGGGATGTGGATCAAGCTCTTTAAGGAGATTTGTGGTAGGTTTTCTTAGAGCACTTAGGATCCCCCTGGAATGCTGTAAAACCAATCTTGCTTCACATTCCTTGCATGAATTCAGCGTCGTTCCAGTAAAAATGAACATTTCACAAGGATGAAAGAGCGAGGGACAAGCAGAACGTGTGCTGGAAGTGAAATAAACCCCATGGACTTGCCTGTGAGGATGTACAGCTGCCACATTCAGTATGAAAATGGAGACACTCAGGTGTTAGGGCAAGGTGTGGCAAACAGGAAAACATCCAGCACAGTCTCGTGTTTAACTGAAAATTAATCCATTTAATGCAGCCTGGGTTTTGATTTAATAAACCAGCCAATGTTACAGACATTTAAGTGGACATGGTGCCAGAAGGACACATGTGATGGCATTAAGGCATGAGCTCCAAAGCAGGTGGGGCAATAATTTGCTGAATTGAGTGTAAAATGAAGCATAACTTAGTGTGTGACCTCTTTATAATGGGTGTCTGAGGTATTAACAAACCAAGAAAAGAAGTGTTTTTAACTGGAAAAGGCATTTTGCTAGAGCAGCTTCATATTTAATGTCTTGTGCTTTTAAATAATAGATTGAAGTCAAAGTTCAGCTGAAGTTTCAGTAGATTTTTTTCTTTATGTGCATGTGTTCTCTCCCATAGGAACAATGACTACCTGGGTAAAAATAGACTATTTTAGAAAAAACACCTTTTGTGTCCCATGTCTGTATTTAAGGAATGTCTGTTTAGTATTAGGTTTGAGAGGTAAATACTACAGGGAATTTTTTCAGCATGACTTATCAAACTTCATGGCTTCACAGGAAGAAATAGAAGCTTTGTTTTCAGTACTTTAGGATGCTGTTTATTTGATGTAACTATTATGCCATAAAAACTGAGAGATTTGTGGAGGGATGATGGTCTCTGGCAATGTTTATCCACACAAATCACTTCCTTTCTTGGAATCAGAAGTGTGCTTATACAGAGCATGAAGCACAAAGAGCAGAAAAGCCGGGAGTTAAACCAAAGCACAGTATTAAATCAAGGCACTTTTGGGAGAACATGGAAAGGGAATGTTAATGTGGGCCTGAGAGATTCTGAGTCTTCTTCCAAAGTCCTTTTCCCCTGTTTGTTCCACACAAATCACCAGCACACAGGCATTCTCCAGGAGGAAGAATATCCAACAAGTGATGGCAGGCTGGCTCTCAGAATTCCCTCATTTCAGACGTGTTTCAGCCCAGGAAGAGGTTTTTGGATAATGGGA
The DNA here is from genome assembly GCA_013398075.1 of Notiomystis cincta. Lineage (NCBI taxonomy): Eukaryota > Metazoa > Chordata > Aves > Passeriformes > Notiomystidae > Notiomystis > Notiomystis cincta. The sequence continues at coordinate 184,836 of VZRX01018768.1, forward strand.
ATATGCTCTTGGAGTTTGGAGAATGTGTTATAAGTCTGCTGGACAAACCCTCATGCTTCTTGATCAACTAATGCAAACTTTTCCCAGGCTGATTTGCATCTCACTACAAGTTCCCATTATTTTGTTCAGAAGTAGAAATGTGGCACTCATTCGGCAAATGTGGATATGTTCATTTGTGGAAGAAAGGCAAGTCAAGAGTCGTGTGAGAGGCTCCAGGAGACTGATTTTGTGATACAAATATTTTGTAATGTCTAGAAGGGTTTTAACTTTGTGCAGGGTCTGCAGCTCTGTGCTGTTTATACTGAAAATGCCTGATGTAGGTCAATTTTCAAAAATAATCTAAGTTTCAAGAGGTTGTCAAGTTTCTGATCCAGGTTTTTTTTGACCAGGATGACTACTACAAACAGCCAATTAGGGGTTTATGTTATGCTGTCTTTGTAAGCTGACATTTTAAATATAATGAGGTACTTTCCCATTTCTAGTCTAAACTATCTGTAACTAGGGGGATACGTCTGTATTTTTCTTTACTTTGTCCCACTGATGAATATTTAGAAGTTAATTAATAAAGCCCATTGCACTGAGTGTCAGCAGGAGCAGTTTGTGCCAGAGGCCCTTCTTGATGAAGCGTTTATGGACAGTGGGCCTGAGGAGGGCAGTTCTGCCAAAGCTTTGGCACCTCTCAGGATTCTCATCAGGATCGAGATGATTCAGATAAGTGTCAGAAGGGATTTGCTGGCTGCTGGAATTAGACAGTTGTGTGATGCAGAGTTTTCTCTTGGTATCAGCATGGTGTTACAGGGACTCACTACCTGGCAAGCTGGAACCACCAATCAATCAGCTGAACTCAAACAGTGTGATGGTTTTCTATTTACAAACAGTGAAACCCAGGAAACTTGGAGAGCTTGGGGAAGAGACCCACTGGGTGCAAAGGATGGAATTTGATAATTTGATTTATTATTATTTTAATTGCTTAACAGTGCTAAGTAACTACAGTCCCTGGAGAAGTCTTCAAAGGAAGAAAGATAAATACTAAAAAATGTTATTTATAGCCATTAGTGTTTCATCCATGTAAATACAAGAATTAAATACAGCAGCTGATCACATTTGCTGAAGTTTCTCCTTGACAGAAGAAATGCTGAAGAGTCAAACACAGCTGCCCAGGAAATAATGGAATGCAAGGACTTTGACTGTGGTGCCTCCACCCAAGTGCATATCCTGATCCTCGTGTTCCCATGCTGGCAGAGCATGGCCATGGATGGGCTCCTGTCAGGCTGTCCTGGAGTCCTTCATGGGCCTGTGAAATGTGCCAGCATGAAGTGCTCAGTTTGTATTTGGGTTGGGGATGATGTTTGCTGGCTCGTGGCACAGCTACAGTCTCACAAAGTGTCCAAGGCCTGCGAGAGGCAGGGTAAGGATTTCCTTTTAGCTGCTTGCTGTTTCCCCCTCACTGGCTTCCCAGCCTCCTGGTCTGGTACACTGACTGCAGATAATCACCCTCTGATGGAGTTTACTAAGAAATATCCTGATAAGTCTAAAAGAGTTTAATCATTTTTTCTTTAGATTATTTTGAGAAACAGCTGTGCCACTGCACGTAGATTGAAAGGGACGTTATGATCCATATTGGGGATAGTTATGCACAGCAACAGATAAGGGGAATAACTTCTTACTTGACTTAACTGTAGTCAGAGAAGATAATCTGATACACTCTAGGCTTAGAGATCATTATCTAGTGGATGAAAGAGACTCCCCCCTAAATACTTATTAACATGTGCTTTGGATACGTCTAAAATACATCTGATGGATAAAATTTAGTATAAAGGTCGTGAAAAAGGAAAACAATTTTTATTGACGGTATTAAACATGCCAGAGGAGGTGCTTTGTATCCCATTCCAACTCTAAAACCATCTAAAATAGGCTCATTTAGAATGATTCCTTTATCAGCTGTGGCTGTTTTGAGTGCAGGGTTCACTGGCTCCTCTGCCCAGTTTGTCAGAGCAGGGTTGTGTTCCCTGCCTGGAGCTTGGTTAGAATCTGCAAGATGATGATTTTGAATATGTTGAATGTGAACCTCATAAATAACTCTGTTTCATTCCAATTTTGTCCTAAATGAGAAGGGAAGAAAAATCTGAGGCAATGCATTTCTAATACACAAATATAATGAATGATGTGTTGTATGTTATAGCTGTACTTGCCATTCCTCCTTGGTGATAGGAAAACTGATGAAAGAAAAAAAAAATCTGAAAACTAGAATTTTTCTCTCTCTCCATTTCTGTGCCACTGCTAAGCCTCACAAAAGCCCTCTCCTGGTTTCCATAGAAATGGCCCTTCTGCTTATTTGAGGTAAAGGTCCTCTTCCCTTTTTTCTTGTCTATCTAAAGTCTGAGTTTCCTGAGAGATTGTTTCATCTTCTACATCCCTCATATATAGAAGGCCAACCCAGGCAGAGGGGCTGGTGGAACTTGGGAAACTTCTCCCAAGGAAAAAATCTGGATTTGACTGAAGAGCAGAGCAAAAAGGCATGTGTGTGTCACACGTGCATTCTGTGAATCTGAACAGAACCAGCTCTGTGTGTGCGTGTTCCACAACGCGCCCTGGCTCCTAAAATGTCCTTGTGATCCCCCTGGAACATCAGTGAGCGGATTTGGGACATCCTGAGTTAAAGCCAAGCAGATGTAGTTTCAATTTCTCATCGGGCTGAGTTTTATAACTATTTATATACACAAGATTTTCTGTTTACAGTTTGTTTACATTAGAATACACCCATTTCTTTGAACCCATATGATAGGAGATGACTTGAAAATATATTGAGGAACCACCCACAAAATGTTTACAGTGAGTAAGTTCTTAATCTGTTACAGGATTTCTTTCTAGTTTAGTTTGAGACATTTATGTCTGCAAACATATAATTCAGAATTCAGTTCTGATGACTGTTATTCTTGTAACTCCCAACAGAATTGCTTTCATGGAATTACTCTAACGGAGTTATTTTAAAATAAACGTGGAATAGTGAGGCATATCTTCAAATTTGTTATCTAGTGTTTTGAGTCCAGATGAAGGGAGCTTTGACAAGTCCTCTCTGTGGTGTTCAGTGCATTATCAATGCTCATTGACACGAAGAAAAGCAGAATTTATTCTGCTGTTTCTGAGAGCAAGAGTTTGATGTTGCTGAAATAAGTGATGCATGATTTTCATAATGCTGTTTTCTGTTTGTGTTCTGCTTTTTTCCCTTTTTATTACCTTTGCTCCCCTTGACATTTTCAGGAATATTAAATTTTCCCAACAGAGCTGTTCACTTGTATGCTAGCAAAAAGATCCTATTAAGAAATTCCAAAGAATAGTCCTACTGAAGGGCTTTGGGATTTTTTTAGTGCTTTGAGTTTTCTTTCTCCTTTTTCCAGACTCATCACTTGTCTTTCAGATACCATTGCTACCTTCTTACCTGCCAACATGGAGCAGTAATTAAAGCAAACCCCACTGTGATCATGTCCTTAATTTGTGCTCTCTCAGGAGTGCCCATGAAGAGAACATTCCTTTTGGGACTGCTCAGCTGAAGGTGACAGCTTCAAAATACTCTCTCAGCTACTTTGGGATAGTTGCCTTCAGCCCCAAATAATTGTCAGGGATAAAAGCAGTAGCCTGAGACTGCTCCTGTTTCACTTCAAATATTTAAAGACATCAAGCAAATTCATTATTTGCTTTTTGGTGGTTTACTTGTAATAACAGTTCTGTTTCCATTCCATTTGTGCTTGGATTTTTGAGCAATAATGTGTGCAGCCATAGAAGACTGAGGTAATACTTTTCTTCCAAATTATCTGGCGTTTCCTAACATACAGGAGAAATTGGTGCATTTCTTATAGTGGAACAAATCTTGGCAGGCTTGGTATATTCTGTATCTGTAACTATTGCTTGAATACAATTCCTTAGGGCAGAGATGGTCTGTGTTACTTAATTAAATGCAGTATGTTGGTATAGCAACATTATTATGTTCCTTGAGTATTTAAAAGTGTTTTAAATGGTTCTGCTGTTTTCAAAAAGTAACATTCTTTTCAGTTCATTTAAGTGTAAATATTTATTAACATCTACGGTTTCCTCTAATTATATAAATGGAACAAACCAAACACACCCAGATTCTTATATTTTCTGCAATAGGAGTCTATTTTATAATCAGTTCTCTTAGTTTTCTGTGTGTATGTATGATCAGACTAGAACTACAAGTACTGACTCTTCAGCTGTATCATTGTGATAGTGTCTGAAGCAAATTACCTGCTATCAAAGATACCGAGAGATGAATCTTAGCAGCACAAAAGTCCCTGAGATTTTTGCAATAATTAAAATATTTTGGTAATAGGCTCAGATTTCCGGCTTAGAAATCAGCACTCTGAAGGCAATTAATGGTCCCTTGCAAAGTTGAGTTTCCAAGGTGGGGGGTGGCAGTGGTAGAGAAATCCATTCTTGCTTTTTCTGTTTTCCTGTTTGGGTTGTTTTCCCTCTGTTCATTCTGAAACTATGACTTGATGAATGTCATTAGGCTGTAATCCATTTATTCCATGTGGTGGTGGGAAGAGAGAATTTGACAGTTCATTTGGACTGAGTGAACCAGAGTCACTCTGAGCTGAGCCCCCGCTGCCATCAAACTGTGAGATTTTCTTCTTGATCATTTTTCTTTCTTTCGCTCGGCGATTCTGGAACCAGATTTTCACCTGGGGCGTTATAAATGATACCTGATTAATTCAAAGTGCTCAACTTTTTACAGTAATTACAGCAATGGAAATGTGGGCAAGTTCAAAAACACTATTGAAAACCCCCAAAAACCCAAAGCAAACCAATAAAAAGCCATGAGGAAAAACACCCCCAAAGCTAAAACCAACTCAAAAAAACCCTCCACAAACAAAATACTGAATTTGTGCAGTGAAAAGTTTTTGCATTATTCTGTATTAATTTCTGGCATAATAATCAATGGAAAATTGATTCTTTCTTTCTTGATTTCTTTTTTTTCTTGGGCCTAGTATAAAGTGAATGTACTGTGTTATATTTAGGAACACAGAAATCAATGAACCTCATTGAGACTCAGAGACCACAGAGTTCATCATCTCAGCTTTGCCAATGTCATAATTTAGGAAGATGCAATTATGGATTAATTTTGAAGATTTTTTTATTTTCTATGTTACAGATTAATTCAAAGCCAAGTAGTAAGGATTCTTATTCTTCATTTATGTTGTGAGTTATTTTTGTGTGTGCATATATTTAAAAGTTTTGATTGTTTTTATTACTGGAACATATATTTAAACCTATATTTTACAGATACATATGTACTGTTATGTGTATAAATAGATATACCCACATTACTTAAAGACAGTGAATTTCCTAGGCTCATTGTGCATGTGAAAGACTCATATCTGTCCAAAATCTACTTTAAGTATCTCTATTTTCTTTCCTTATGTCAAAGTGTGAATGAGTAGGAACTTCTGGTTGTGTTTTCCTTCTTGGTAACTGTATTCTTACTTCACAGTATTTGTTACAGCCTTTAAGGTGTGTTGAATACAATACGATATAGAAAGTTGTACCCTTGCTTTGTATTAAAAATCTCAGTGTTTTATATTGTTTTGTATTACCTTACTGGTATTGGCATTTGTCTGTCCTGTGGAAATGCAGATCATTAATGTATTTTGTCTACATTATACTCAAAGAAACTTTACAGCAGCAGCTCTGTAAAAGGAAACTGCTGATTTTCTGCAGGATCGCTCTGACTCCAGGCATGTCTGTGTTCTAAATCAGCCACCTTGCATAACATTAAGGTGGAGGTTGCAAATCTTTAATAATTGCAGTTCTCTGAAAACTTTCCAGTGCAGCTCTGTCCTACTGTGTGACAAACTTTAGTCCATCCATGATAAACTTGGGTTTTGTTGTTCCTGCCTGGGAGCACTCCCAGTCTGTGCAGTGCACTCTCTGTACTGTTTGGGTCTGGGATTGAACATTGCTACACTAAAATATAATAAAATATAATAAAATTCCAGTGCTTGATCCTAAAATACCATTGATTGTCTCTGCATTCCTACACTTCCGGCCTCCCTTGTCCCCTCTCTATTCCATGCTCTTCCACACACTGAGTGCAGAAGCACAGAAGGCCACTGAAAGAGGAAAATTTTAGGGGAACTGAATGTGTATATTTAGAAAGAACAAAAGCCTGTAACATTCTAAGAAGAAAGATCTCTAATTTATATTTACCTGGAGGCAATGATCTGGTTTTTAAATGAGATGACTAATTCATTATCACCAAATCTGCCCTTCTCCTCCTGCTGTAGCAGAACCATTGCAATTCTGGAGGCTTGGATCCAGCAGTTCCTATACCCACAGACTGCAGAGCTGTGCTTGGTAAAGGTGCTCTCCCACACAGGGATTTTAGGGAATTCTCCTCCTGAGTTCCTCCAGTGTCTGTATGAACACAGCTAATGTAGCTGTGCTCTGCTCAGGGGACTGGCTTTAACCAGGACAGAGATTAAAAATGTACCAGATACGAGTGAAGGCAGAGCTGCTTTCCAGGGGAGCAACAATCCAAGTATGCACTTGAACATTCCCTGGATGGATAGTCTTGGCTACACATATGTGAGGCAAAAAGAGATCCTGACTTGAAAATCAGGCTGTAAAACCCCCTGAATATGCCAAAATCTGACCGAGGAAGAATGTGGCTTGTGGCAATGTATTCATAAAGAAAAACCCCACAGATATCTCAGTGGATTGACCTCGAATTTTAATTTTCCTGGCTTACAGCTGAAATATATAAAATGCTTTGGATGTTTTGCTGGCCACTGTTTGGTGTGATTTCAAGAAAAAGTAAAATTGTGAATGTTGTAACTATTGGGAACATAGCTAAGATCCTGTTAAGCTAAACTGTTTACATTCTGGCTGGCTAGCAAGCTGGAAAGTAAGAACTATTTTTTAAAGTATAAGTTAATTCCTGATGTTGAGTTCCCTATGATTGGAGGGTTCTGTCAAGGGAGCCTGTTGATAACTGAGGGGCTGTGTAGTGGATTCGCTGTGTGTCAAACGCAGAGGGGCAGGAGGTGGCTGCAGCTGTGTCCCCTGGCAGTGTCTGGCCACTGTGGCTACAGCTGGGGGTGCTCTCTGTACCTGTCTTTCGGAGAGTCCCAGGTTTGCTGCGAGTTCTGACTTCCTCCTGATTGTAATGTATCTGTTGCAGTGAAATTCCTTCTCTAATTCCAGCCTCTGGTGATCTGTGTAAACAACTCGGTACTTCTCTTTTGTTCTTGTTTTACCTGGTTGGGAAAGAAAGATTATTCATTTGTTGAGCTGGATTTTTCCATAGCAGCTTGCAAACATTTCAGGCATTTCACAGCCATTAATTAAACTACAGAATACTTACATGGGACTGTTTGCTGTGGTACAGAGGAGGAATATGAGGTGCTGGGTGAAGTAACAGAGTATTGGTTACCGTAACTGCCTTTCCCTCTATTTCCCTCTCTCTGTAAACATACATTTAAATGTGAAGCTCTTAAGTGATAAACACTCTGAAGCATCTTAAATAATTCATAGCAATTCACATAATTGGTGCTGGCTATATTAATCTCAAAGGGGTTTCATTTCAGTGCTCACTGAAGTGACTTCTGTGTCTATGAGAGCATAAATACCCAGGATTGCAAGACTGAGCTTCAGTCACAAGTTGTTCAGTTGTACAGTGGCCTAATTCTTCATCTGAGTTTTTAGATTATTTCTCTAGCACAAAGATATGTCCTACTAGAAATGCTTTTCCTTTCTTATGTGTGGCCACAGGATAACTCAGAAGTTCAATAATAATTTCATTTACTTTTTAAAAAAAGTTCCAGTCTTGCAAGGTGCAGAGTGCCTGTAGGATATTCCTGAGGGTACACTCTGTGCTGGGCTTCCCTTTAGAGTTGGAGGTACTTGAGAATTTGTAAGATGAGGCAATAAAATCATATAAAAGGATTTCAGGATCATCCTCTCTCTAATGTATAAAAGAAATATTCTTAGATATAGTGGATAAATACTGTTAGGAGAAGCATTACCAAAAGTTTATAATATATCCCTCATTTAATATAATTTTAAAACAATTCTTCATGTAATAATAATCCAGGGAGATCAGTTTTCAACTTATTTGTTCTCCCTTGCACTTTCAACAGCCAACTAGATAGTTTTCCTTTTTTCTTCTGATCTTCCCAGTTTTTTTTGATGTGAGTTTTCTGGGACAAACTGTAGGACAAAGACTCCTTTAAAGTGGTTCCCTAAAATCCATTGAGGTGTTAAGATGAAGCACACGCCACACAAAGGAGCGACAAGGAGATCTTATCAAGAACCCCTTTCACATTCAGAAACACAAGCCAATTGGTTTGGAATTTACAAGCCCTAAACAAATGTCAGACGCTTTCATCTTAGCAGAGGAAAAAGGGACAGAAATAGATGAAGGAATATTTTTTTCCTCAGTTCTCTTTAATTTTGGACCGACACTGAGGACAGACTGGGATATTTTTATCTGAAGGTAGACATAGCTGAAATACACATAATCAGGGATATTTTCCCAAATCCTATGCCGCTTCACCTTCCAGCATAGAAGATTTTCCTGCCTAAATTTGCAGGACTAAATCATCCAACTAAGTTTACTTTTTTCATGGTACAAATCTTGGCTTTGAAATATTTGCCCTCAGTGATAGTTCTAATGCTAACAATAGTATAGATATTCAGGTTCCTTGTAAACTGAGGGCTTAGAGGGAATCTTTGAAAACAAGTTAAAATTCAACAAGGTTATTCCGGCCTCACTATAATCAGCAAATATAACCATGATTTGAGGGGGTGGAGAAAAGGAGTAGTTTTCCCCATTCCCCTTGGTCATAAAATTCACAGAGCATTTCTTCTGAAGACAATAAAGCTGGGAGAAGGCCTCTTTATTTGCTGTGAAAATCATCACCCTTTCCGGCAATATAACTCCTGAAGAAAAGAGGGAGAAGGAAGAGACAAGACTGCATATCAAAGCAAAGTGAAGTGTTAAAAGGGTCTGTTGCCTCAATATGACAGATAGGCCTCAAAACCCCAGACAATGTAGGCCAGTGGAAAATAGATGTCACAACTAATTTACAAAGAAAAATAAATTAGCATCAGAGCAGGGGCCTGGCCTTTTTTCCTGCTTTTCTGTTTTGCTTTCTGGCCATGTTTCTGCTGTGCTGTAATCCGAATTACTTGTACATCGCTGCTTGTTTAAACAAAGACAGAAAATGTGTTGGCTGCAATTTTAAAAAACTCCTGAGCTGAGCTTGTAACATGTGAAAATCATGTTGTCCTTTTGTTTAGTCCTGTTAAAGTCCCTTCTCTTTCTGAGAAGGGTCACTCCCAGCTGAAGTTTCATCTGAAGTTTTAGAACCTTTTCTAGGCCTTTTATATACCTTTCCAGTAAGTTTTACACTTTGAAGGTTCTGTTGCTCTCAGAAAATACACGTTTTACCTTGTTGATTACACAGGGTTTAGAAGTTAATCAGAAGTTCAGCTCCAGCGAAGTCGATGGTGGATTTTATCACAGATTTTCAGTAAAACCAGGATCAGACTGTCAGGAATCCTTTAGATGTTCCTTTCCTCACTAGGAGGGATTGACTGGGAAGGTCTCTTTTATCAAGCCCTCTTTCTGTGTTTGAGTTTTTTAAAATTTCTTATTGCCTTATATATTTACAATATCTGTGTGTGAAGTAAAACAAGGGTTCATTCTGAATATACAGTTACAGTCTTTTAGTCAGAGGATGTATCATTTCAAATCCCATTTTATCTGTTGAAAGGACAGAATACTTCTGTCTTTGTGATGTTTCATCATGAGGATTGACTTGATCAGGTAAATTTTCATTTCACTTTACCTATAGTTGAATTTTTTGTTTATCAAATAAAAATATTTAATCAGAATGTTGTGTATTTAACAGAGTCTAAACAGAGAGGAAACAATTCCCACTGACATCCCCTCACTCAAAATAATTCCCAGTGTCTTTAGGACAGTATTTCAGGAGGCTCCCTCACCTAAGTAGATGAGTTGTGATTTCTGTTATTCCACCCTGCTCACGTACATCGATGTGTGCACAAACCACTGGTGAAGTTAAGGACACACACGTGTTTATGCATAGAAATGTATTTGTAGAGTTTGGGGCTGCAATTCTGGGATTTTAAGGCAATGAACTTTATTAAGCAGTGATAACATTGAAGGAGAGGAACCAGTAGCTACTTTGATAACACAAATAATACCATGGCAATAAGGAAAAAGAGCAAGTGTGTTTCAAAGAGGGGTTGTAATGGCATCAAGTCAGTTTTCTTCTGGAGAAAACATTGATAAAGTGCTGCAGAGCAGTTACATGCATAATTTTAGCCTTGAAATTTATTTCAATTTCTTTCCATTTGTCACAGTTTTTTTCTGTGGCAGGATTAAGCTTTTCTGTTTTTTTTTTTAAAAACATCAATGAAAAGCCAAATCTCTTTGGTACTTTTCTTGTTTTGCACAATTACCACACTTGTGCTTTACTATCACAATCTCTTTTTTTAAGGTGAGTTGATGCCTTGAGCTCACTTCTGTGAAGTCCTGAGCTGTTTTTAACACTTCAAAGGACTGGGTTCTAGGAATGCACAGCCTCAGGACATGCAGCTATTGATGGGCTCTGTTCCACCTGTCCCGAATGGTTCATAAAGTATTTCAGAGTGCATGTAAATTCTGTGTAAGCACTTTTCAGACTAGAGATGAATTTAGGCCCAAAACTGTGTCTCTGAATTGCAAATACATTTTATACATTTGGACAAGTGTGTGAGAAACATTTCAGGGTCTTCCAAGGCTGTTCAATAAGTGTAAAGCAAGGATTTATATTTTCAAATGTGTTAAACCTTGAGAATGTTGTTCTTTAAGAATGCCACACATTGAAAATTCAGTGCCAACATGACACAGCCAGGGCTGCCTCATTGACATTCCGTAGTCTCAGCTGAATTTGATCTACACTCAAGTCTTGCATCACTCCTACACCTGGCAATCTGTAATGATGTTAATGAAGTCACTGGGAATTACATGAGTATACAGAAGGGGGGAAAGCAGACAGAATCTGCCTGGCTTTGAAGGCCTTTGTAGAGGCTCCAAGTGGAAGGACAGCATTGTGATATCCTAATGTTCACCAGGCATTTTATATTTAGTAACAGAGGCAAAACAGTGCAAGTCTGCTTTATAATTAAGAAACAATTAAACAATTAAGTTAATTTTGCTCCTGAGCAATAACCATTTGAAGGAGGATTCTGTCTGAAGCAGTAGCGCTGATTTTCTGTGTCTTCTAAGATTGCTTCAGCTGTAATTGCTCTGCTTTCTTTCGAGCATTTTCTTTGATGCTCCCTAACACACACTTACTACTTTTAACCTTAACAACAGATTTAGCAAAGCTTGCTACACTCAGTTTCCACCTTGGGAATATACATGGAAAGGTTCATCTGGCAGGCAGCTTGTGGCAGGAACAGGCACATCAGCGAGCGGCACTTGCAAGGAAAGAGATTTTTAATTGTGTAATTGTGGAAGCTGAAAAATTCTGGCACGTAAGAAAAGTAAAACTGATGTGAAATTAAATGAAAAGGAAGCTTAACCAAGGAATTATGTGATCTGCAAACAAAATAGTCTATGCTGATCGTTTGAGTCAGATTGCTTTTCTAGGAATATTTCTGCTCACCTAATAAATCTGGGTAGAAAAATGTGAGACACAGGAAAATTGCAGAAAATTGCATAATCACTGCAGTTAGATCAGAGCACATAGTTTTCTTTATAATTATTGAAATGTCTGTGTTTAAAAAGATCAACCTGATTCTATATTGTTATCTCCCCTGCAGCACAAAATAACCGTGTAGTATTTCTGTCAGTAACTGTTAAGTGTTGCTGCATTGCTCCATAACACTTCCATGATTATCATGTTTTTCACACAAAATGCTTTACAGAATGTTCCACAGGGATTCCTGGAGCAGAGCTCCAGCCATGTCTAACCACATCAACCATTCCACTACAGCAACCACATCAAGCCTTTATGGGAGAAAGTGAAACTAGCACAAATTTAGTTAAAACTGCATTAAACAGCAGTAGGTTAAATAAATGTCATAAATGACCCACCAGCCTATGTGCTTCAAGTAAAGTTAATTATTTCTAAGCTCAGCGATAGCAGAAGATGCTTTCTGAGGTTGCAAGTTGAATTTGCACTCACCAGCAGTGTTGGTTTGCGCCGTTTTCCTCATCCACTCATAAGAGCTGTGCCTTTGGCTGTTGGGAGAGATTTGCTGGGCACTGATTGTGTCTACAGGAGGTAACCCCGCGGCGGCGGCGGGATGCAGGGAGCCGAAATCAGCAGAGCTGTAGGAGCCCTGGCCGGGGGACGAGCCATTGATGTGGGCAGCGGGCACGGCGCTGGAAGGGCCTGGGCCGAACGCGCTCCAGTCCTCGCGCTGGGGGCCGTAGTGGGAGCCCCAGGCTGGCGCCAGCTGCCCGTGGCTGTCCAGGGCTGGCACGGGGTGGTATCCCATGTAGTCGGAATAGGCCGGAGCAGACACGAAGTTTTGCACGGGCAGGTTGCTGCTGGCCCGGGCAGATCCTGGGTACATGCTGGGCTCCTTATCCAAGAGCGAGCTCACGTACATGGCTGTCCCAGGCTGTAAACACGGCGTCACAACATCTTGTTCCTCGGTGCCTTCTTTTACTGCTCAAAAATATTTTTGTTTGGTTTTCGCTAATAGTGCCACTCTGCTTGGAATCTTCTACTTCATCCTCTTTTATTATCAACTGTGTTACCAGGTGCTGGTGGTAATGGTTTACCAAGATCTTGTCTGACGTCAGCCCAACTGCCTGCCTCATAATTACATTTACATTCAAATGAAGGGCTGACCAACCCCACCTTGCTGCTGGTTCTGGTGCTTTCTCTTTCAGAGAACTTTTATCTATCCTATTATCCTGCCCTGATATTCAACAGTGATCCCAGTCCTGTAAGATTATGCAACAGTTGCTTGGATTTGTAACTTAAATAGTTAAGTAAATAGACGTTTTTAAAAGAAATTGTAGCGGTAACTATAATAGCAATGATTAATATTCAAGGAATTCTTCTCTGAAACTTTTATTTTGTCAGGTATTATCAACAAATAAATCTGTCACTCTCTTAACTGTCTTCTCATATAATAAAAAACCCTCCTTTTCAGTCTTTAATGGATACAGTTGATTTGAATAATTGTAATTCAAAACACAGAACACCTTGTAAACAGTATGTCTCGAATATAACTGTCTCAAAAATGTTCCTGTCATTGATGTTTGTAAGTGATTTTCTAGAATGGGAGAGGTTAAAGCTCTGACTGTAAGACACATGTTCACACTCTCCCTATTAGAGTGATTTAAGAGATCCCTTCATCTGGTGGCCATTGCAAACTGATAAATTTTAAAAAGCAGACAATAAATCTTCCTAACAAAGATGGTGCCAGCAGTACAAAGAAAATGACTGTAAAAAGTAGTGAAAAAAGGCTTTGATTAGGCCCAGGAATATTGTTGGCTTCTGTTTCAAGACAACCTTTATCTGCCTGAAAGGAGGCTGGTTCCTTCCTCTGAGGCTGCTGTCTGTAGTCTGCTTTTCGTGGTGGCAGCTTGGGCTGGGGAAATCAGCAGGGAGAGACATCTGGGTTGTTAAATTTGTGGATCAGAAGTGCCCCGATGCTGCTCCGTGACACACGGGTGCTCCCTGGGTCAATGTTTGAGTCCCTCTGAGAAAAATGATTCTAGAAGTGGCTTTATATCCTGTTACTAAGAGCTTGTTATTAACACGGGGAACTAAGCCACACCCTAGGACTTTAGAATTGCCTCTCTGGGTTGTCTTGCTGCCATTTGTGGAGTGAATTCTCCTTATTTTTATTTTGGATGGGTTTCTTTGCAATGAGCTATTTGTAAGGGCTATGCTTGCAAAAGAGGTGCAAATTACAATGAGTTGTTTCCCTTTACAGAGGTGTGGGTTTTCATTCAGTATCCTTTGTATTTTGACACTACTTGTATTCACACATCCCTTCTAATTCCAGCACTAAAGGATTCTAAGTGTGTACTTACAGACAGGAAAGATATTCCTCTTCTCTTCAGCACTGGGCTTTTTGGGGAAAAGAAGTTTTACTGAGAAATGTAGTAAAATCTTTGTAATTAATTTTGCTACATTTACAGAATTCTGCATTAAGCTTTGGGATCCTCAGATGTTGAGGCAAGTTGCATCATGGGATAGGACATGGAAAAATAAGATCTTCTGTAATTGGTACCCTCATAAAAATAGACATGAAAAGTAAATGGAAAGAGACCCTTATTCCCTTTATCTTGAAAGACAAGGAGTTGTAACACAATTTCTGAGAGTCCACAGACTTTTTAGTACAGAATGTCATCCAAATTAAAGAAGATGTGTTTCCTACGTCCTTGGAATCTTTACCCTGTTTGAGAGCATCATACCCCAGTTCGATTCCCCTGTGCTGCTGAGTGTTGTGCAGAGCTGTCAATCGTAGGCACATCTGTAGGAGGAGAAAGTTTTGTCTCCATTGACTGCATCTGCAATCCACTGACAGGGCATCCATGAACGTTGGCTGCTCAGAGATTGCAGCTCAGCCCTGTTGTTTGACTTCCCCCAAACACACCATTTCCACATCCCTGTGAATGATGTCATTTCATATTCTGCTGTGGATGATGGGAACATTTTTAATTACTGGCGTTCCTCTTGCTTTACGGGATGTCTCTGCACATACCCCCCACAATTTCAGTATCACTTAATCCTATTTTTTGTATCTCAGAGCTTTATCCTTTATTCTCTGTTCTTCTTTTATCTTTTGTTTATGCTCCTCCTTTCCCTTTCTTGTTTTGCCTGTTCCATTATCTGAATTTTCTTCAGATCTATTTCGATTCTTTCCAGAACATAATTAGATCAAGATACTCCAATGGCAATTTGCTACACTGATTTGATATCAGCTAACAATAGTAAGCTTTGAATAAGGCATTTTGTTTAAAAAGATTTACATAGCAGGATAAGATTGCTGGGGAGGACTGCAGATTTTTAACACCAAAGTGAGAATAAGATAACTAAAATGGCAATGTTCAAATGATCTGTACCCTGGGTCTGGTATCTCCTATTTTGTGTAACAGAACAAGGAGGAGATATTAAAAAGGAGCAGTACCTTTGCAAGTTGTCTCGTAGTTTGAGGCTACCAGAATTTTGGGGTTGGTGTTTTTTAAGATCTAATTGACTGTTTAATGTGAGCCTGCCTTCCCAAGGATCATTTCTTGGCCATGCACAGCTCCTTCCTGCTCAGGCCCAGCAGCCCATGGCATCAGAGCCACAGAACCACCACACCTTCAGTGCAGTAACTCGGGCTGCAGTTTCACAGGCAGTTCTGGTGGGCATGGCTTTCAGGGAACACAAAAAAGAAGGGCAAGAAGCAAACTGCCATTGCCTGGGACTGTGTGGGGATGGCAGTGAGTGGACTGAGGGCTCGGTGTGCTGCCTGTGCCTCTCTGAAGGGCTGGTGGAACGTGGGCCCTCTCCAGACTCTCTGGGGTGGTGGACTGAAAGCACTTCTGGGACATCCAGAAACCTCATCCAGCTGGAGTCTTGTATTTGTACCATTTCCTGTGGTGGGGATAAAGATCTGTGTGGCACCAGCAGCAGGAGTGCTTTGCTCTTTGGCAGAATTCAGAGAGATGGATTGCCAGGAAAACTGAACTCCAGGGTTGTTTTTTTCTCCACCAGTTCAAATGCCAGGCTAATTTATCTACTAAAGCAGTGTCCAGAGGAGTTGTCTCAGTGGTTGTTAAAGTGAAGTTTTATGTGAAGCTAAATATAATGTACTTTGAGATCTTTGGGCAAGAAAATTTTCTAGTTTTTAAAGAAATGATTGATAAAAAACTGTCAATAATAATGTGTGTGGTGCTCACCATTGGAACTCTAAAGGGTTTGTTTGTACAGGCAGTGGAGATGGTGCACTATTGAATATGAGCTGTTCTAGAGAGCAATTCCAACCCAGTAATAATAACATAATCACAAACGTGCAATTAAGTGTTTTAATGACAGCAATTAAAACTGCAATTTCAGGGCTACTGGTAGTTTAAAACTTGCCTGTACAACGATAACTTACATTAAAGGTGTTTACAACTCTGATAGTTTTTATTAGGAACCCTTACTCATAAAATTACTCTTCCTTTTATAAGGAGATAAGGAGACAATAATCTGTCTGCCTGAAGTGTGCAAATGATGTGAAATCTCTCTCGTTTTGGAGAATCAAAAAGCAGCTGAGCTTAATGTGCCCCTTTGTGGCTCAGGTGCTCGGAATAGATGTTTGTTTCCTTGCCTCCAGATGACCACTCCAATAATGCAGCAGGCTTAGGAATGCTTCTTGCCCATACCTTTATAGCTGCATGCTTGGAATGTCATGCTTTGTTAGGGAACTCAGTATTGCTGGTTGTTCCAATGCAGGTTTTTGGAGGTGTTATTTACCCTATATTCAAGCTGGGTTTGCAGGCACATTCATTCCTCTGAAAATTCTTAGTCAGCTCTAGGGATCTTGAGGAAAGGTCAGCCAGGACGTGGTTTGCTGTCAGCTAAAGGCAGTTCTGTTGGGAAAAAACCCAGCTAGTGATGAAGGCAGGCAGATGGGTTTAAAATCTTAAAATACAGCTAAAGAGGTGGCTTTTGCTTTTGCTGAAGTGTCCACAAACACAAAGCTTCTGAAAATTTTATTTATCCTTTTTAATTGGGCTTTTTAATATCCAGAACCGTATTTAGGTCTCATTTGCAGGGCTTGAAATGCAAGCATGTGCTGTGTTGCACATGGCAGATGTGGCACAGCCCAGAGAGCTGAATGAGCAGTGCTACTGAGCTGTTCTCACTTGCTGAACTGAATCTTCTGGGCAAAAGGAAGAAGGGATAGAACACAAATTTCAGTTCTGCCCTGTGTCTCTGATCCCTACTGGGGATTTGTTTTTCATAAGAGAGCAACAGAAGAAATAAAGATATCAGCTGTCTGGGAAGCCTTCCTCAGTGGTTTTGGTTTTAATTTCATGCTCTGAAGTTTTGGTTGTTAACAAATCCTTTTGAAAAATTATGAAAAGTGGCTGATAGAGAGCTGGTTGTATTTTTCCTTCTGTCTAACCACTTCTGCTTTTCTAACTGCTGCTAACAATGACTTACCTTTAGTGTCTAAATGTTAAAATGTGTTTTATTAATATATTTTATGGATAAACCGCATCAGTTTTGCCAGGAAGGAATAGTCTGAAGCTAAAGGAGGGTCTTACTATTCTGAAATGGATATAATTTAACTTCTGCTTCAAAATCAATACAGACAGAAATAAGAGCATTCCTTACTGCTCCACAAGCAGCTTGAATTCAGCAGGAGTTACAGAGCCTGTGTGTGAACCCCAGGGTAAATCAATTCTTTAGCAGAACCATGAAAATGAGCAGCAAATCCTCTGTTGCCATTGATTTGGCTCCTTCCTGAGCAGTGCAGAGCTCGCTGGTCCTGAGCTCTGTCCAGGTGGAGCCAGCTGGGACTGTTGGGTGCTCCCTGCAGGCATCGTTTGGTGTGGGGTTTCTTGCAGGAGGTAACAAAGGAATCGATTCCCTTCCCTGTTTGCCTGCCACCCTCAGCTTTCTGGTGCTGGCAGCCTGCATTTCTGCCCCACACCTTTAACTCTGGGGTTATTGTCCTTGTGAAGTCTCTCCTGCCTTAGAGGGGCTCTCTTGTGGATCAGACAAACAAGAGTATCTGAATTAATCCTTTCCATTTATTGTGAGACATTTAAGAACAGTTTTTTCTAGAGAAATGAAGGAATTTGTGCTCTTTGGGTATGAAAACAGCTGGCAAACATTTTCATCATAAAATCTGTGCCCATTTCTTTACCTGGTGAGTTTTGCACAATATTGTGTCCAGCTAACATCCAGTGCCATGTGAAATGGGACTGAGTCACTTGCAGGGATGTGTCATTTCAGTGCCCCTGGACTGCCCCAGCAAACCAAATCAGGGAGCTAAAGCAGGAATCTGCTTTCTAATTTTTATGGTAACGTCCACAATTAATATGATTTTGAATCTCCTCCTTGGGTAGAAGGCGACACATACTTGATGCTTTCTCCTATGTACCCTAATGATTGCAAAACCTCTAAGCAGTAATTAAAGATTTTGCTTTAGAAATACCATTTTGAATTGTATATTTTGCTTAGTTGCAAGAAGACTTGGTAGAAGGTACCGTTTGCTTGATTTTTTGGTACCATCTAGATCACAAATCTCACTGGGAAATAGGGTTTAAAGTTTAGTGAATTCCTCTGAAAATTGGATATTCCTTGATAGTTCTTTTAATCACAATTAGGATTAAGGGCTTAGATATTCCTGTGATGTAGCCTAAGGTATGCTTTTCTTCTTCAAGGCACCTCCCTAACAACCAATCAATCTTCACAGTACTCTGCTTTAGTGTCCTGAGTTTTCAGATGTGAGAAAAGTGATAAGTTATTTGATATACCCAAAGTCAGGAAGAAAGTGAGTATTAGCCTGAGGATGGCACCAGTATTTCATAACCCACAGTGCTGCACCAAAATAATTTCAGTTGATTTGTCTGCATTTTCTGTCTCTTATTTTTATTTGGACAGAGTACAGCAAGTTAACAGCACTGCACAAGCTTCTTAGAGAAAAATCTCTTCCTTTGGGGTTTGGTGGGCAACTGTTTAAAGGATTAGAGCCCATTGGAAATACTTAACTGGAGAGATTGCTGGGAATTCTTACCAAAAAAAATCAAACTACTTAAAACAGCCACTGGCATAACTAGGAGGTTAATAATCTCTAAGGTATTGCCCTGGTTTATAGATACTGCTTTTGGAGCAATAAATTTTAACCTTTGAACATGTGCTTCTGCAAATAAAATCCAGCCTTATTTTGTGTACTTAACAACTTCTGATTGGAAACACATAGCAACCTATAGCAAGCATGCTTTCAGCAAACTGGAGCAGAAATGAGGCAGATCTTCAAAGTGGTCACTTATCTTCCTCAATAACTCTTCTACATGTAAACAAGATAAACCAGGTCGTTCTGCCAGATCCCACTCGCTTTGAATGATGTTTAAATGATTTTAAAGAGAAAGAAGTTGTGTTCAGACAGATTTCTTGAAGTTCTTCCTTGAAGTACTTTTTTCCTTTTAGAAATGTTAATGCAACATTAAGCTGTGTCATGAAAATGTGATTAAAATAGGGAGCTGTGCACATGATTCTGCAGAACCCTGGGGCCAGGCTTCTGATCACTTAGCTAGAACTAGGTCTTAATATATTGTATATCAGTACAAAAGACAAAGTTTCCCTTTGTTTTCTTACCTTTTGAAAGTCTAAATCTGGAAGGTTTTATTGGTTTTTCTCTAGTCTGCGAGCACAATTCTGTTTAGTTGGCCAATGAGAGGATGCTTTTCCTGTTGAAGATTTTCCAGTCTCCATTAAGTTAAATATATGTGTATATGTGAATAAAACCTCCCTGTGTCAGCATGGTGGCTGTGCTGTGTATTTCCAGTGGGTTCCTCTCTTGGGTAGATCCAATGGCTCTTTTTTGGGAGAGAGTTTGCTCACAATGCTCATTGATGGGAAATCCCTTTTGTTCCTGTGTGCTCTTTGTCATGTTCCTCTTTTCCTACCCCGTGGAAATCAGTTGGAGACTTTCTGTTGCTGAACTTTGAGTTGCAGCTTCTTCCTCTGCCCTGTGTTACCTGTGCTGTTGGCAGGAAAAGGAGCACCCCTGGGGTGGGAATGAGTGGGAATTTTACCATGGACCTTCTCCATTTCATTGAGTCTACCTTTGTTTAGCATTGTCCTTCTTGCAAACAAAATGATAAATCAAATTACTAAATAGTGAAAGCTGCCAGCTCCCTGAACCATCCTGCTCTTTCCATGCTCTTCTAATTTCTCTTTTACATCACCCTTCTTTTAAATTTGGTATTGCAATTCAAGAACACGAAAATCTGCAGGTTCACTTGCAGTAGCTGATACCACATTGCAAAATGGTTATGCAAAAAATTCATTTATTTTAATTCTTTATATACAAAGTAATTTCACATCACCAACATTTTGATACTCTAATAGTACTATTTGTTATAATTGAAGAACAAACCCAAGAATGTAGTGCCTAAATGACTTAATGCTCCTAAGTCTTGTTTGCCAGAGTGACAGAGAGATTTCAGGGGACACCTTGATGGAAATTACTGAGGATAGGCATCCTAAATTTCTAAACTGCTTTGAGGGTATAAATTCCCAAATCACTCATGTGCTCTAAAAATTTTCCCTTTGCAGACAAGTGTTTTGCACATGCAATTGGGAATCATCTTGGGAAGTAAATATCCAGATTATTCTTAAGTACTGATTACCTACCAAATTCTGCTTAATATGGAAGGGATCAGCCCTTCAGGAATTGAGACCCACATGAAAAATGCCGAGAGCTTAATTTTAACTGAACTATTTTGTTTGCTTTGTCTTCTATTAATATAGCTTCTCAAATTTGATTAGTGGTGCAATAACTCATGAAACTGGACCAGATTTAAAATTGGTTGAATGCAATTATTGCATCTTAATCCATGGGCTCTGCTGTCTCATGAAATGCAGTCACTTTTTGAAATACTTACGCTTTTTAAAAGGATTTCTCCCTGCATTGCTCTTTCTTTTAGGATCCTAAATGAATCTGACATGAATTTTCTTTGTCCAAAAATTAACTTGGGCCAAGATTCGCAATTCCAGAATGCTTTCAAAACATTTATAGTAAGACTGGAGAGTGCCTGTTTATACCAGTGTATGGAGCACTGGAAATCATAGCTGTCAAACCCCCAAAATTCCAAAAAGCTCATCCCTGACCTTTGCCCTTTACATGTAGTGAGTGCAACCACCCGGCTCCAGGCTTTCCATCGAGCGGCTCAGAACACATCAGCCAGGTGTGCATTTGTCGAGATGCACGTGTGAAGTCCACAGGTGGGATCAGCACATGGAACCTGCGTGGAGATCAAAGGAGCAGGAATATTCTCTTTCCCTGGGGGCGAGGAACAGCTGCCTCAGCAGAGCGGGACCGATCTCCTGGGGCAAGTTTTGCGCTTTTTTTGTGTCTGCGGTGGAACGAGCGGCTGCTCCCGGGCCGCGCCCCCCCAGCCGCTCCCAGGCCGGAGGGCTCCTCGCAGGCGGCACAGGCATCCTCTTCCCGAGGGACTCCCGCAGTGCCGCGGCCCTGGGGAGCTCCAGCTGCGCCGCACACCTGGCAGGCGGCTCTCGGTTTACTGTACTTGCAGCGTGCGTGCCCCAGGCCGTGTCCCGCCGGGGACCCCCGGGTCCTGCCGCGGTACCGCTGCGCGGGCTCGGTGCCAGCGCGGCCTCACTGCGAGGCCACCACCTGCTGCAGGCTCGCGCCGTGCGGCGCCGNCCAGGCTGCTGCCCTCAAAAGGAGTCATTTTCTTCTTCAGTAATTTCCTCTCTTTGGCTCTGCGGTTCTGGAACCAGATTTTCACCTGCGGAGGAGCAGAGGGAGATTGTTTTCAGTTGCTACGAAGTGCAGTGTGGTCCTTTGTGTCTTTAGTCACAGAATCACAGGGGGAATCAGTGGCATGGGGACCACTGAGAAAGGCAGTGACAAACTGACACAACAGAGCTGTTTGCTTGTTTCTCATATAGGTACCCTTTCCTAGCTGGTAATAAAATATTTATTAAGAGCTTGATAAAAAATGAATTTTGGTTTTAGTTCACAGTTATTTCTTTATGGACGAGCTTTGATTTATTTAATTTTTTGAAAGGAAATCTAACAGAACAGAATCTCACGTATCCTAGTGATTTCCCAAATTATCCAAGAGTACTGTTTGCGTTGAAAACTGTATGCTCTAGGCAGGGCAAGCCAAAATCTGCTATTGGCCTGTAAAGTGAGGCACAAAAGCTTTCCTGATTGGAGGGTGCACATTTAATTAGTGAGTTCCAGTGTGGAAGCCAATGGAAATTCACTTCCGAGCACAATTTCACCATGATACACAACATTAATTCAAAATATTGTATTAGCAATGCCCAAATAGCTGAGTGCCTTCAACTTCATTTGTAGATGGAGCCAGGATCTGCTGCTGCTGCTTCCTACACAATCCAGTGCCACCAGTGTCCCCACTCTGTCACAGCACACAGCCACCTTTGGGAAGGAATGAAGGGCTGCCAAAGGTGCATCTTGATGGGGGTGGAACATGCGAGGACGTGAGCTGAAGGTGAGTAATGGTCACTTGAAAATACTGCAGAACTTGTTGAGGTGTGAAATGTTCTGTGGGAACTGGACCTGAATCCCCAGGGCTGGATTTAAAGCTGTGCACTCCAGCTGTTTATCCTTGGAAGTGGCTCTGGATCATGTCTAGTCAGTGTAATAAGTCAAGCTACCTCATTCAGGTTTGTTGTGTTTTCTTGTTCAGACAGCAAAGGAAACACTTCTGTCACCGTTTTCTATAACCCAAAGAAAGAAAATCAATATTTTGCTGAGAAATATTGGTCTGTTTGGTTATTTTTTGATAGAAACTAGAAAGGGAAAGAGAATAATGATTGGAAAGAAGGTAAAACAGGGAAAGGTGATGACACCTGTGGCTACCAGGTTGTGTTTTAAAAGAAAGCCACTGGTGAAGCCCAACAAAACATCTTAAGGACTCTCTGTGACAGTCTCAGGGTGCTTCTCCTTGAGGTGTTATTATTCCATTTTACAGCTGAAGGGTTCAAATACATGCAAAGCCTTTGTAAATTTAAACGAGGTCTCTTAAGTCTCAGGCTGCCATCTGAGATGTTTGGCAGCTCCTTTTGTTGCCTTAGTTCTGGAATATCATTTCAGTACCAAGTTATGTTCCATTAAACCAGTCTCAAGTCCTCTCAGATCTCTTGCATTTGCCAAAATGTATGAAAAGATGAAACAATCTAAGAACTAAACCAACATTTCAGAATTACCCTCTGGCTTCAGTGTTCTTGCCTGCCTGTGAATTGAGGTTTTTGTTCTGGTTTGTGGTTGAACTAGGGAAGCAGATCTGCAGCAGAGATCCAGAGAGAAATTAGTAGGCACTGCAGGGTCGTGTGCCAATTATGAAATAAATCCAAGTAAGAACAGGTCTGTAATGTCAGACAAAAGCTGACAGGGTCAGTTGCATCTGTCTGACTTGTTCTTCACCTGTTTCCTCCTTCCCTTCCATGTTCTTTTTTTCCATGCAAATCTCTCTTCCCCTGAAGTCTGATTTTCTCTCTTCTTATCCTCATCATCTCCTTTATTTCTGTATCCTTTGTATGTTAACAATGCTTCACTTTGCCTTTTTTTTTTCCTTAATTAGATGTTGCATTTAATTAGATATTAATTACATATCTTTCCTTCCTTGTTTAAACGACTGTTCTTTGTTCTTTTGAGATATTCCTTCCAGGGAATTTTGGATTTTGGCAGAGGCAGGAAAAAAGCTTTTCCAGAAAATCAATTCAGGTTTTAGGTGGTGTGCAGAGGAACTCGGGGTAGGACAGTGTGGGCTCACATGAGGGAGTTGTTTAATTTGTACAAAAGGGTGGTAATGGGAATCTATCAGGTATTTTTTATTTAATCTTGCACTTTTAGAAAACATTTCAGAGATTGTGTGAACTGGAATTCATTTTGTTTGTGATATATTAATAATGATGAAGAAGAACAAATATTGCAAAAGGTGTTGCCATGTTTTCCCAATATATGACAAAGAAATTGATCAAATATTTTTGTTTCACCTCTTCAAATACACTAACAAAAACATTCATCAGGAATTATCACTGAACTAGGAAGTTTCAAGTAAGTATCACTGGTTGTTTACAGAAGGAGGGTCGTAATATTAAAATTCAGCATAATTAAGTCAAGTTATTTACGTTTTAACAGCCAGCAAAAAGACACACAGTGTATTTTTTATACCTGCCTGAAACAATTTTAATTTTCAATAATTAAATCCTGGCATTCAGCAGCAGACTGAGGAATATCTGTGAAATGGGTGTCTCCTTCTCCATTTCTGTAAGCTGAGTGTGTGCTGTGTGACAGGTTCAAGTTGGGTGGGTTCTGGGCTATTCCTGCTCAGCAGAGCCCATAAAACAATAGTGAATCCTAATCAAAATGGTGTTTTGATTTATCTTCTGGGAACAGAAGTGGAATTTGGAGGGGAGGAAATGGGGCAGGAGAAAGGAGTAGCACGTATGTAGGAAATCTTGAACAAAAGGTACGAGGCAGCCAAGGAACAAAACCCTTCAAGTGTCCTGAACATACTTGAGCTCATCACTTCCATCTCCACTAACCCTGACCTGGCTGGATTTGCTCATGGAATTCCACTGACTTCTGCTTCAGAAAGTTCAGCAAGAAATTCTCCCTGCTACCACTGCCCAGAGAGAAATCCTGGTGGGATTTTGGTGATGTGGTTTAACTCTGTTTCTCAGAATGGTAAAAAAGCTGGTGTTGGCATTTCCTGGGTTATTGCACAGCTCTGGTTTGGGTTCTACTGCAAAGGGAACCCAGTTTGGTTACTGGAGGCATGAACATACAATTATCTCCTCAGCAGCAATCAGAAATTCAAAGGAAAGCCTGGATGGGTGAACCATACTCTACCTGTCTCTCGGAAAGTCTTAGGTTTGCAGCAAGTTCAGACTTCCTCCTGATTGTAATGTATCTGTTGTAATGAAACTCCTTCTCTAATTCTAATCTCTGGTGATCTGTGTAAACCACTCGGTACTTCTCTCTCGTTCTTGTTTTACCTGTTTTGAAAGAAGAACACATTGCTTCAAGCTAGAATTTTTTCACTTTAGTTACACAAAATATCTGGCTTTATGTTTGAAAATATCTGTGGGGATTTTAGGCCTGATTCTCTATGCACTTACCCAGAGTGACTCCCTTGACTCGGTCTTGATTTACAACACAAGAAGTTCATACCATCAGATGTTAGGTTTGCTCCTTAGTAAATAGATAATAAACTGCTTCTCTATTCTTTATCACCCCTGTGTTATCATTTGGGAAAGGGTAGGCATTCCTGGTAAGAATAAGGAGCCAGGAAACCTGGGTTCTGTTCCCAGCTCTGCTGCAAGCTTCCTCCCTGCTGTTGAATTGCTCGTCTCTCTGTCCCTAGAGCTGACACTCTCAGCTGCCTCAGAGAAAATTGTGAAGGACATTTTACTGCACTGAAAATACTGAGAGCTTCCAAAATTCTTCACTTCTTGTTGCTAGAAAAATTCCTACAACATTGTGATTGTTACTGCAATTTGGAGATTGTGTTTTCCCATCAAGTCTGGCACAACCTGCCCACGACCTGGTAACAGCACAGGGAACAGTAACATAGATTTTCAGTCATAAAAAAGAGAAAAGGCAAGCACTAATACTTCACAATGGGCAGGGAACTGCAGCATCTGCTGTTTTGGGAGCAGCACTGCTGCCTCCCTTCAGCTGTGGGTGCAGCTGAGTGGAGCAGACAGGGCTCAGCAGCAGCCAGGGCATAAAAAGGCAATGGCAGATGACAGGAGCCAGGGAACACAGATGCAAGGAGCTGAAATTTTATGGATTCCATACGGGGTCATTTCTGAGGACAGAATGTGCTCAGAAATAGGAAAGGCTACTGCTGGTTCCCTTCCTCTGTGGTTTGTGCTCGTAGTAGGCAGTCAATGTACTGGAGATCAGCCCCTGCTTAAAGCCAAAGCCTGAGCTCTCCCCACATTTTTAAGAGATTGTGTCTTTGTTGTGTTAAAACCAATGTGATCATCTTTGCTGACCACAGTCTTACCACGTTTTGATGCTTCCTTGTTTACCTGTATTTATATGGATATTCCTTTAGAGGTGCATATTTAGCCAGTGAATTGTTTGGGACAGAGAATATACATTTTCAGTATGTTTTTGCTGCGTGTTCCACTGTGGTGCTGGAGGTTGTGAACCTGTGTCCTCAGTGGTCACTGGAGCAGAACAGCCCCCTCAGGTTCAGATTCTCTCAGGTGACACCCAGAACTCGAGGTGTTTGTACCTGTACCTGTCTGCCATTGCTACAGTTGTCGTGTGGCTTTGCACAGCAGCTCCTCTTTGCTTACAGAGCTTTTTCTGACAAGGTTAGAGGGATGCTTAACTCCTCAAAATCCAGGTCCCACAAACTCCTAATAATTACACTCCAATAAGAGCAGTTGATTTTGAAAGGAGTGAAACAGATTCTCAGGTAAAATGTCAGTGACTGAGTAGATCCCAAAGGCACAGAGCCCCAGAGCCAGCAACTTCCCCTGGCTGGGGAGAGGAGCTGGAGGGGTCAGCCCTCAGTGCTGCCAAAGGTCTGATTCCTCCCCAGCCCCTCCTTCCCACTCCCCTTGCTTTTGAAGTTTCAGTAGCACCCAAAGATCAGAATTCAGAGTACAGGACTACAGCAGAATCTTGAAGCACTTCATCCCTTAACTCAGGAGTTGGATTCATGGTTTTCCCCCACCTGTGGAGAGAGATGTGATGTCTCTGTTCTTTATGGAACACATTTAAGATTAGCATTGCCTTCCCCTTGCCATGCACACTATATAGAGTCACTTTGGCCTCTTGTAGTATTTGACAGTCAGTACTTTGCAATTTCTAAGAATTTTTGGCTCACCAACCTATTGTTTGCATTAGAAATTTCTTCAGGCTGTGCTCCTTGTACTGTTTGTATAGATCCCAGATCCAGAGTTGGTGAGCACTGGAAATGCTGGGCAGGGCAATGCTGGAAATAAGTCCTGTTACAGCCTGGATGGGGATGGTTCTGGTTCACCCTACAAGACAGGGGGTCTCCAGGGCTCTCCCCAGGCTTGGAGAACCAAGGCTGCATCAGAATTTGGTCCTTCAGCTTCCATGTTCCATGGTGTCCCCTCAAAGTGCCTTTACAATGCTATGGGCATCATCCAACTCTTCTTAAGGCCTGATCACTCGGAATATTTCAGTAGGGAAAAGAGGTTTTGGGAAGGGAAAAGGGATTGCTCCTCAGGCTGTGGGTTCTGCTCAATCCACACAGCCAAACTCCAATCTGTTACCTGCCTGTGAAGGTGCTGCCTGGCTGGGGAAGATGTACAGGACATTCTCATTTCAGTGGCATTTCCACCACTGTGACACTGCAGTGAAAGCAGAGTTAGCCCAGTGATAATCAAGTGAAAAGTGCTGCTAATTTTACAACATTAAGGTAAGAATTTGAGTCTCCAAGGAACAGAAGTGATTCGGTTCAGTCCACATAAATACCAAGACATTTGTTTTCCTTCACCAGAAGTGTAAATTGTTTGTTTAACATATGGTTACCTGCGGTGCTTTAATGCCTCACTTGATATTTTTTAACTTTTGATCTCTCTAACTGGTGGTTTGGTTACGGTTTTTTCCTCTTCAAATGAGAATTTGGGGTCATTCTATGGGACAAAATGTTTAACGTGTTTCCTTAGTGTCCTTTGTGTTGTTAAGATGGAGTACACAAAAGAGCAACAAGGTGATCTTATCTTGACCTCTGTTCTCATTCAGAAGGCACAGACAAATATCAAATGTTCCTCTATTGCCAAAACAAGGTGGTAAACTTTGAGAAAAACCTTCCTGTTTCTGGTTTTAAGTGTTTAAACCCTTATTACCTGAGTAGGAGAGAGTTGTGTTTTTTTTTCTTTTTCTTTTTAAGCTGAAGAAGAAAGTAAATGTACATGGAAAACAGAACCTTCTCCCATAAGATCCTTTAGTTCTGTATGAGTAACTCTCAGGGTTTTTTTTTAGTAGAATTGGTAATACCTGGATTCTTTTTGAAGGACGTTTGACAACTTTGACATCTAATTTCTTTCTTAAAGTTAAGAAAATAATTTAAAAAGTTAAAAGCAAAATAAGGAAATTCTGAGAAATGCTCTGTGAAAAAATCTCTGATTTGTCACATAAATCTTGTCTTTAATAATTTGATTGTTTTTCTGTCTGTGAGAGACAAGAGAGTGGAAGCTGAGATCTGCCAGTTTTCCGAGAGATCTCTTTAGCTCTGGCAGAGTTTTATTTTAGTTTGTTTGGCCTTTACTGTCCTTGATGTCAGTGAGAGTCTTCCTACTGCCTTTGTTGGATGCTGGGCTGGAATTAGTCTGCACATGGCATTTCCTTTCAAAGGCAAAGCACACTTTTATTTGCCAAAGTTAACAAACAGCAGCAACAGAACCCATCCCTGAAGAGTTTGGGAGTTCAGCTTCTAAATTCCATCTGTTAGACAGAGCAGATCCACTCCACTGCATTCTGCAGAGCTACTGGGTTTAATCCCAGGGCTGCATTTTATTTCCAGGAGAAATATTACCTGAGTAAAATTGGAGTTGGGACTAATGGATAGACAGCAGGAGGATGTTCTTCACTTCCCAGGACATAATGGCAGAATTCAATGATGCAATGATAAAAGTTAATACATTCATCCAATTCTTTAGTGAAATCCCCCATATTTCCTCACTCAGGTGAGTGAAATAGCCAACATTTGACTTTGTACCATCTTAATCTTCTGTCAGTGACAGGTTAAAATGATCATCAGCAGTACAGGGCAGTTCTACAGGGAATATGTTCTGCCATGGACAGTTATGCCATGGAATTGTGCTTGGAGAGGTTATTGGTGCTGGGGTGGAAGAGAAATGAAACAAAAGGGCTTTGAAGCAGCTACCTCTGCAGCCAGCCTGCCTTTGTGCTGGGGGAGTGGATTTCCTGGGCTTAATGAGCTGCTGGAGAAGGGGGAGTTTTGTCAAACCCCTCTTTTGCAGTAGTGGCTGGTGAGGAGTGCCTTTGGCCCAGGGAGAAATCAGACATTTCAGAGCTGGAAATCTTCCTGTGGGATCCAGTTTAACAATGCTGTTCCATCACACCCACCCTGGCAATTTTTGTGACTGGCCAAGTTTTGAGTTGGGGGAAGGGAACAGCCTTCCCATTGGTCATAAAATTCACAGAGTATTTCTTCTGAAGACAATAAAGCTGGGAGAAGGCCTCTTTATTTGCTGTGAAAATCATCACCCTTTCCGGCAATATAACTCCTGAAGAAAAGAGGGAGAAGGAAGAGACAAGACTGCATATCAAAGCAAAGTGAAGTGTTAAAAGGGTCTGTTGCCTCAATATGACAGATAGGCCTCAAAACCCCAGACAATGTAGGCCAGGAAAGGAAAAAAAAACCCCACCATCGGACCTCACAACTAGTTTACAAAGCAAAATAAATTAGCATTAGAACCAGCCCTGGGCACTCTTTCAGAGCCTCCTCTCTTAACTTTTCAGGAATATTCTGCAGGCACTGAAAGCAGCATCTTTAATAAAATCCAGAAGCTGCCTGAAGATGTCCTAGGGTAGGATAGGACAGTGTGGGATTACTGGGGGGTTGCTGGCAAAGCTGTGCAGCCTGGATTCCAGGGTTTACCATTGTTTCAGGGGAAGTTCTGTCTGTAATTGGTGACTGGATGTTACCTTAAATCATCACAGAAACGTGAAACAGCTTCTGGCCTGGGGATATGCTCAGTTCCCACCAGTTTTTAATATTTCAGTATTAAAAAATTAATGTTAATTTTTGAGTTTACAAAGATATAGATTGACAGAGATCAGGCCCCAGAGTTCTGTTTAGGACTCTACTTATGTACTTTAAAAGTGTAGGAAAACCAAAGGGCAAATTCTCCCTGTCTTGTCAGTAATTTCACTGACTTAATTGAACTTGTAAAGCAAAAGTAATTTAAAATAAGTTTTGAAGAAAACATTTTGCAGGCCATGATATTCTGTAAAGCTAAATTAAAAATAAAAACCCACCAGCCACTGTATTAGAAAATGTGCCATGGATCCAATGCTGTATAAAATTCCTGCCAGAACCCTTGGTGTGCTGGGTGGGTGTCCTGGTGCTGTGCATTAGTGCAAAGTTAGGATAAATACAACCTAAGGTGCATAAAGGTTTGTGAAAGATGGTGAAATTCTGTGTTTGTCTGCTGGGTCTTGCTCATCTGTTCTTTTATACATGCTCAGATTGTTCATGCTGAAAAAACCAGAACTGAATCATAGAATTGGAACCTTTCAGACTCGAATTTTCCCTTCTGTTTTCAATTTTAAGTATGTTCTGCTATTCTGGAATGAAGCTCATTGGTCACATTCTGTTCTTCCCTTTGCTTGTGTAAACTTTTCTATTCATCATCATCATCCAGAAGGAATTGGATGCAAAGCAGAGGCATTTTTAGTCTCTTTAAGGAATGACTGGACAGGCAGAAGCACCCAACCTGCAGAAAATGTAGTGATTTCTGAGTGGCAAACCAGGGGAAATCCCATTGCCAATGACTGTATAGACTAAAAGGAAAGTGATTAACTGAGAATTTTCCCAAGTGGTTTATGTTCTTTAGCATTCAGCATCTTACAGGAATCACCTCTGAAGAGGCTTGTTCCTCTTCTTAGATTTGAGGGAATATAAATTCTTCCTTCACAGACTAAGTGTGCTACATTTACAGTGCATTTGGCCATGATGCTCTCAGGACCTGTCAGCAGCAGCAGCAAGACTGTCTGCAGAGTACATTTTTAGTGAAGAAGACTGGTAGGAGAATTGTCATCTCCAGCAGAAATCTCTGCTCTGAATCAGTTCACCTGTCCCCACCCTGTTTTATGGTATCATAAGTGCACTTTCAGCTTTGTGAATTCTCCTGGGAGTTCACTGCTCAAACTCAGTGTTTTGGGCACACTTTTACCACAGGTGTGTGTTGTTCTCTCACACAGTCATAAAGTCAAGTCTACTCCTGTGTGAGTGATGACATAGCTCCATAAAAATCCTGAAATCAACAGGAGGAGATTTGTAGCTTCTTCTAAGGTGGTTTTATTCTACTTTCCATCAAAGAATTTGCCTGTAATTATGTCTCGTGTGTGTTTGTGTGTGTGTGTGTGTAATTACCACCTCACATTTCTAGCTGTGGCTTTGTTCTGCCCTGTGGTACAATTGCTCCTTGTCTTGGCTGTGCTCACCCTCTCCAAGGGGAAGTTGAGGAGACAGGAGCAGTGCAGAGGTTAGAGAAGAGTCTTTTCTCTCAGTGTTTGTGGCTGAAAATACTCAGTGCTTCCTCCTTCAAGTGGTCTGAGCTAAAACACACTGGTTTTTTCCTGTGTGTCAGCACCCTGTGGAGAGCAGGCAGGGCACTGGATGCTCTGTGCTCTGTGCTGAGGATCAAATCCCAGCCCTGCAGTTCCAGGCAGGGACAGGCACTCAGCCATCCTTCAGCGACACAGAGGAGGATGCCTGGAAGCCTCAGCAGGTCTTTTCTGCAGGAAATGCATTCTGGCACCATTAAAGCAGGATGATAATCTCACATTAAATACTGACATCTTCCAGAGGTTTCAGGTAGCGTAACCTCACAAATTTCACTTTACACCACTTGAACACATGGTTCTCCATTGATGTTGTTTTTAAAATTACAGAGTAAAACTTGAAATAATTTCTTCCTTTGTTCCAGGTTAGTTGTAGATAACAGAATATCAAAAGACCTGTAGGGCATGAGGCAAGGGTAGAAATTGCAATAAAGTGTTTTGTTTTTCATCTGTCACAAAGAACCAGTAAGAGAAGATAACCATGAAATCTCTGGAGATGGAAATGCCACAGACTTGGGGCTTTGTTTCTATAGCTGCTCCAAGCCAGACAATTCAAAGTGAATGAACCTTTGGCAAGAATCTCTCCCAATCTTAAAGGGAGAAAATTCCAGGAACATTTCTTGCACACTTGCAAAAATTACTTGCTTTAATAATTATTGTTTTCACAGTGCAGTATTATTATTAGTATTAGTATTGATAATTAGTACTTTGCAGTATGTAATGAATAAATAACAACATTAATTTGTCTAAATAATTTCTGTTATGATCACCTCAGGTAAGTCTGAGG
This sequence comes from Notiomystis cincta, assembly GCA_013398075.1. NCBI lineage: Eukaryota > Metazoa > Chordata > Aves > Passeriformes > Notiomystidae > Notiomystis > Notiomystis cincta. The sequence goes on from VZRX01018768.1 coordinate 216,694, forward strand.
TGTTCATCATTAAGAACAGTGGTTTGTATGTATTCACAGGGAATAAGGAAAGCTAGTAAGTATTAACTGTGATTCCTTCATTCTTGCCTACACCAAACCCTTACTGAATTCCCAGAGCTTTTTCAAAGAGACAGAAGGATAATGCTCAGTGAGCACAGACAGCTTTAAGGATGCAGAAAGAATTGGATTCCATCTAAAAGCACTGAGGGGTTTGATCATGATGCAGCAAACATTTGCAGTGAGCCAGGTCACACACCTGAAATCACTGCAACACCTGCCTGCACAGAGCCAAACTCACTCAGGTGCCTCTCCAGAGCTGGAAAATGTTTTAAAATGATTTCATGTTTTGGGAAATCATGAAGAACAACAGTGCCCTTGCATTTAAATAGAAAAAGTCAGAGGGAAAGGAGTGAAGGAAGAGAAAGGAATCAACTCCAATGAAGCAGATCTGCTGGCACTGAGCCTTCCTTGCCTAGCAGAAAAACTAATATATATGAGGGAAAGAGGCAGCAGGAAAATTCCTTCTCTGTGTTTTTCCCTAAAGCAGCACTCAGTAGCTTTTAAATGCAGCCTTCCACTGGCCCATGGGCATTTGGGAGGGTCTGTCCCTATGGCATGCTGATTTCCCCAGCTCTGGGCACAGATATGCTCAATATCTTGTTAGACACTCCAGGAATGAGACCCTGCCAGCTCTCCTGTGAATGCTCTGACCATTGCAGGCTTGAAATTTGGAAAGCTGGAAATGTCTAAATGCTTCTTGAGCAGCAGTTAGAATGTGCTATTTTCTGTGCTGTGTATAGATATGTGTGAGCTGGATCAGTGTGTGCCAGGGTCTCCTCCACCAAAGGGACAGCACACACAGAGAACAAATCAGGCCTCACTCCCAGAGCTGATTGGAACCCACAGGGGCACAAAGCAGGGAAGAAAGGGATGAGGAGCAGTGGTTTTTTTTGAGCAAGGGTTCTGCCATCTGTAAATTCCACAATTAGTGAGCAATTTCGTTGCCCTTGTAAGGACTCCTCAAAAGTAAACTGCAAGTTTTTTCAAAACAGGCCCTCTTTTGTTTTTTCTTGGCTAATAGTCAGCGAAAAACAAATACAGTTTTAAAAATACAAGCATTTTTTATCCCCCAGAGTTCTCATTCACACAGAGCAACAGCCTGTTCTGATTTTTCTGCTGAATTCTGTGGACTGTCCATGAACTACAGTTGTGTTCAGCAGGAGTGAGGATGACTCTGCTTATACAGATTAGATGCATTATTTTAACACAGACAACTTTTCTATGCAGTTGCTTTCAATTCTCTAAGGTCTGTTTTAAGTAATTGCTTTTCCACTAGAGATTGATTCAGTCCCTGCTTTGAAGACTTTTACTTACAGGCATGTGTGGAACAGAGATGGGGTGGGAGAGAGGGAAGGGGAAGGGGAAGGAACCGTCCTGGGATGCAACACTGAAATACTGGAAGCATTTCTTTAGGGAAGGAATTGAGCATCCCTGATTTCTACTGATCTCAGTGCATCTCAAAGCTGCTCAGCACCTCAGAGGATCAAATACTTCCATACAGCAGATTATGCCTCTGTTCTTTTTGGGCAGTTGACCCTCTCTTTCTTTTCCTTCTCCCTTTTCTTTCTGTTGCATGTTTTTTTCATATACAGGGTGCAGATTTTTGTTTTAGGGATGCTCAGTATTTACATTTTTTCTCTTGTTCCTCATCCCAGTTAAATAGAACCTTTCCCTCATGCTTCATGGCTTATTTTTACTGGTTAAATACAGCTGAAGAATTGTTTTGTACTCCTTGACTGTCATGCAGCAGAGCCTGATCTGGGCTGTACTACCAGGCTGTGTTACCATGGATCTTTGTATTCCTGCATATTCTGAGAGCTGCTACTACAAAGTGAAGCAAGCCTTTCCTTATCATCCCCGTTTTTAAAGCATTGACTCATTGTTTGATCTTGCAGCTCTCATTTCAGTGTTCTGAGGTTTGGAGGGGTTGTTTCTGGTAGAAAGCCTTCTTGCCAGCCCCCTGCTGTACATATTTTACTTGAACTTTTCCTAGGTACTCCAAAACTTGAGGAAAGTAAGCAAAGGATAGGTGGTGGTGAATACAATACTTAGAATTCCTATTAATCTATAGAATTCCTATTAAAAGCAGCTATCACAAACTTTTTAAACATATCTGAGGTGAGAAGTGAAAGGACACAGCTTTTCACTTCCCACAGGATTAAAGGTCAAGCAAGAAACATAAGAAATAATCAACTGATCAAACCCAGCATCCAATAATCGAACCAATATTTAACTGCTAGCGAGAGAATCCTTTAGAGCAATCAGGACCTTTATCAAACTGAGTCCTTCCCCCTGGGCAGGGAACCTGGCAAACCCCCCACAAACGACACAACAAGAAGTAAAAACCTCTTCTCAGCACAAAACCTCCGTGCCCTCCTACCTGTGGACGTGGATTGCACCGTTTTCCTCATCCACTCATAAGAGCTGTGCCTTTGGCTGTTGGGAGAGATTTGCTGGGCACTGATTGTGTCTACAGGAGGTAACCCCGCGGCGGCGGCGGGATGCAGGGAGCCGAAATCAGCAGAGCTGTAGGAGCCCTGGCCGGGGGACGAGCCATTGATGTGGGCAGCGGGCACGGCGCTGGAAGGGCCTGGGCCGAACGCGCTCCAGTCCTCGCGCTGGGGGCCGTAGTGGGAGCCCCAGGCTGGCGCCGGCTGCCCGTGGCTGTCCAGGGCTGGCACGGGGTGGTATCCCATGTAGTCGGAATAGGCCGGAGCAGACACGAAGTTTTGCACGGGCAGGTTGCTGCTGGTGCACCTTGCGGATCCCGGATACATGCTGGTGTCTTTATCCAACAGATAGCTCACGTACATGGTGCTCACAGCCTGCCTTTGTCTCGCCGGGACATCCTGCTCCTCGCAGGGGTTGTTTGATCTCCCTTCCCCTCCTCTTTCTTTCTCTCTTTTCTAGCCCAGCCTGGCTCTATAAATGACTCCTGCTAGCCCTGATGTCCCTTTACTACACATGATTAACAATGGTTTTACCAGGTGCTGGTGGTAACAGTTTACTAAGGTCCTGCCTGATGTCACAGATAACTGCCTGCCCCAAAATTACATTTGCATTCAAATGAAGGGCTGCCCATGCAGGCAACCCCACCTTGCTGCTAGTTCCAGTGCTTCCTTTCTCACAGATCTTTATGTATTGCCAGCCCCGTTCTTTACTTTGGGAATGTGGTTTGAAATCTCGTGGTCTTCCAGCAGAGCTGAGTACGTAGTTAACCATAACTGTTCAGGCAGTAGAAGTTGTGTTTTTCTTGAGCAGTACATGTCAGGATCTCACTTCAGGCACTCGGTTTGACTTACTCAAAGCCTGGTCTCTGCTGGCCCAGTAGCAGTTCTGCTCCAATGTACTCTATTTTTTTCCCTAAACTAAAACCAAAGGAGCAATTCAGTGTTTTTAACTGCAGCTCTTACAGAGCTCCTCACATGAGCACTCTTCTTGACTTCAGCTCTTCCTCTGTGTGGGAGAGCACTTAGAAACCACAGTAATCCCAGTGATTTTACCATTACAAAGGATATACAAGAAGTCTCATAGTCATTTTGAGCATTTGTTCATAGGAATAGTCTTGTTGATGTTAGCAAGCTATTCATGAGCTGGCTGCTTGCCACGGCGATTGAAGTTCCTCTGTTCTAACCTCCAACGTTCACAGAAAGGGAATCTGTTATTGAGAGAATGCAGAATTTGTCACTTTCCCTGTGCTCATGTCTTGGTTGTGATATTGAAATGAGTGATAGTTTTCCCTGAAGGTTTTTTTGTTCTCATTGCTGTGCTTCTTGACAATAAGTAACACCTTTCCTTGGAAATATGGGAACAAATTATAGCTTTTTAGCTCAGGAAAGCAGTTGCCTAACTTTCAGCAGCAATCTTACGTTTGCGAGTAACAAATCCCTACAAGATCCTCTGTAACCAGGAGCAAGGAGAGAAAGTGTGGGAGTTTTTTTAAAGCAAGATAGATACCTTAGCATTGTCTCTTAATGGGAGTTCACCCTGTTTTCTTTCCTGTTCCTTTAATGATGTGATACTTAATTACACCTTTATTAATGATCCGACTTGTTAAAAGTTTTTCCTTAAACAGGTGCAAAGTATAATGAGTTTTTTCTTTGTTCAGAGGTGTATTTTTTCGCTGAGTCTTTTGCACTTTGACACCATTTCAACTTCCAGGTTCTCGGGAGGAAGGAATCCTTTTGCACACCTGGCAGCACCGTTGTTTCCATTCGTGAGAACGGTGTCCTTGGGCTGCATTCACAGCGTGCCTTGGGCTGCAGTGGTGGAAGAAGCTTTTTTGTCTGATAATTTCAGAAGCACAGCTACCTGCTCAGGGTGGTTCAGATTTTCCTGCTGTGCACTTGGGTAAAATTTGTGCTCTTTTGCTTGTTGTGTTTTGGGGGCTGAAGTTTTGCTGGTGTAATTGCTGAAAGCTATTTTAAAAATCATTAGGTGGCGGGAAGTTGCCAGAAGCTGTTTCTGCTGCTTGCATATGTGAGCTTACTCGGTTGCAATTTGCACATCTGTGACAGCTGGCCACTCAAAATTACCCAACAGAGCTGCTGGTGAGGACTTCCCAAATCCAGGGAAGTCAGTGAGCAGTGTGTCGTGGATCTGAACTGCTTCATTCTGCTGCAGCAGCAAAATAAATCACAGTTGTCTGATTTGGAATTGTCTCATTAGGTGTCTCTGGACAGCCTGGCTGCAGCTACCAAAAAGTGTGATTTTAATGTAGTGGGATCTTTTTATTTTTAACATGAGTGTTTTTCTCCCTTTCTCAAATTTAGAGCACTGTGGTTGCCCAGTAGCTCTTGGGTGTTGAAATAGTTACAAAGAAAGATTCGTTACATCTTTTTGTTGTAAGTTGATTTCATTTCCTTTCTTCCTCTTCAAAACTGTTGAAGCCTCGTCCTTGTAGACATTTCAGAGCCTCTCCTGAGTGCAGGTGTAGCAATAAATCAGCCAGAGGAAGAAGCAGCATTTGCTCCTTTACTGGAGCCCTCCGGCTGTCTGTAAAATGTTCTAATTATGTTCATTCAACAAGATTTTTCCTGCAGGCTTTATCTACCTGATGTACCCCCAGCACAGAGCTCTGCAGAAGGGCTGAGTTGGATCTGCCCTTGTTCAGTGTTCAGGAATGTTGGATACACCAGGCTCCAGTCATGGATTCATTCTCTCCCACTGCAGCATTGTTCCATGAGGAACATTTTGATCAGTTTTACCACAATGGTTTAATTTGTCTCATGGAGCTACTGAAAGCAGTAAAATAGTGATTATTCCTGTGTATTAGAAAAATGACATGAAATACCTTTTAAAGCTTTCAATAATACATGGATATAATGACAAGGAGGGAGATTTTTCCTCTTCCATTTTGCCTAAAGAAAGGACTTTACAATCTGGGATGGTTACACTGACAATGCTTTGCTCCTCTGGCCACATGCTGTGCCCACTAAGCAGGAAACTGCTTCCTTTGGATTCCTGAGTACCCTAAGTTGGTCTGGCTCCAGCAAGCTGTACTTTGGGTTTGGTTAGGCCAAGCTTTTATATTTTATATCATTTCAATCTCACCTATTAGTTAAACCACAGTCATTAGGGTATAGTTGCTGGAGCTATGTTAATAATCACATATTAATATAGTTCATTTAAAATGAGACGTTTTCAAAGGTTCTCAAATGCAAAGGGAATGGAAATGAGAAATCTCCCTGAGTTTTCAAGAGGGAAAAGAACTTTATTGAGATGATCCTAAAACACCTTCACCCTTGGGCCTCTCTCAGATGCATTTTTCCAGTTCTGAAATTGAACAGTTTCCATTCTCTGAAGCTGGGAAGTGGCATCCACCACGGATCCTGGTTGGGAAAACACCTCTGAAGGAGGTTTTATCAGCTGATGATGATGTGGGCAGAGACCAGGCAGCAACACTGGGATGCTCCAGTCCACTTTGGTTATTCTTCTTCTGCAGAGCTTTCCTTTGTCCTGTCACAAATCCAAGGATCTGCTGAGGTTCCATCCTTGTGTTTCCAAGCACATCTGTCTCCCACTGGAGCCATATCCCTGTCTTGGCACGCAAACCTTCTCCTGCACATCCCATTTTCTTATCTAGGGACTGACAGAATTCCAGCAGCTCTGTTTTATTTTTCTGAGTTTTTATTTCTCTTTATGGTGTCCGAAGAGTGTCAGCGCCCATCTTTGGAGCGTTCCCGTTCCAAGGCTGATCCCTGCTCCGGTGAAGCAATGGGGACAGCTGGTGGTCAGCTGCCTGCATGGCAAGGAGACCTTTCGGGCTGGCAGGGACCGTGACCTTCTTCCGATTTCAGAGCTCTCAGCCTGCTCTGTTCCCTTTGGAGGAGGACTCGTGTCTGCCACACGTCCAGCTGCAGGAAGCAGCAAAGCTCCCGAAGAATCCAGGCTTGGAATTCTGGATATGTCGCAGGGATTTTTGCTCTGATCTGATTAATGGTAACATCTCTCCTTTGAAACGCGAGGTGGGCAATTATGGAACATGCCAGGCTTTTAAAACTTAACTTTAACCAGGGATTTTCTGTTAAAAAAGGCCTGAAAGTTGCTGCAATAGAGAGTGGGATTGCTGAGCCGGGCTGTGAGCACGCAGGGCTGGGATGCTCCTGCTGTCCAACACTGCACCCAGCCACAGGGCTGGAATGTGGAATGTCACAGCCACTGCCCTGCAGGGAATGGTCTCAGGAGGTGCTGGCAGTGAGGAGCCAACAGCAGGAATGTCATATTTTAGTCTTGTTTTCTCTAAAGAGTAGCCGTGCTTCAAACGTGTTTTCTTTGTTAATCAGTGTATACGCTCTTAAAAGGACGCCAGCAACTTGCAGCTAACATATGCTGACATAAACGTGGCCTTTAGGATGGCTGCAGCAAACAGCTGTCTCCCAAGAACTCTGAGGATACTCCTAGTTCTGAATAAACAACCTCCCTTCCTCGCTGTTGTTCCCTGTGCTTTGACTCTTCACACCTTGCGAGGCGCTGATGTCCTCGGGCTGTGCGAGCCGCTCCCCGCTGCAGCGGCACGGCAGAGGTGACACTGCGGCAGCCTCCGGCCGGTAATTCACGGCACAGCGGGGGAACCAGCGGGCTCTGCTCCCTAACCCTGCCGGGGGAAGAGCAAACAGCCCCAGAGCAGGAGAGCAGAGCTCCCCTGGCTCCCTCCAAACCCCTGGACCACGCGGGATTCCAGCCCCTGCCCAGCTCGGGACCAGCTGAGCTCAGCAGAACGGCATCCAGCATCCCCCCCGCGGGATTTGTGTTTGTGAGAGTGTGGTTAACACTTCTCTGCTGCTGGGGACCCGCCCTCTGCAGCTCCCTGGAATTTAATAGGAAAACACGTTATTTTTTAATATTACGGCTGTTCAGTCCCATCTGGGGAAATTCTTTACCTCGGGTGATGCTTTTGAGGGCTCTGTAAACACCTGGCTGTAGAGAACATTCTGGATTTGGACACCTGACTGCTGAGCACAGACTGTATGTGGATTATTTGACTCGAATTCTTAACTAACATTAAGAAGTTTTAATTTTTTTTCTTTTTGGAAATGTGTTCCCCTACACCCCCCC